>JARWLC010000003.1:144547917-144722917 GCA_033318265.1 Phyllotis vaccarum | reverse complement strand
TTAGTCCAGCTCCCCTTCATCATAGAAACACATGATAACACCGGATGTATTCTGAGTTCTTAGAACTGATTGAGGACAATGTCATGGTGGCATCTGGATGGTAGAAAACTGGAACACTGGTCAGTATTTTACAGAACACAGAGTAGCCATCATATTTGTAACAAAGAATCTTTCTGTCCAGTATGTCAATAATTCAAGGCCTGAGACACTCTGATCATTTTTTTTTTGCATGATGTTTATTTACTAAAGGCTAACATGTCTATCTTCAGATTGACTCCTCTTAATGGGCTACAGATTATGGTGGGGAAGAAATAGCCCTGTGTACAGGATCTCACATTTACCGTGGTGAAGGAGTTCCTGGAAGCCAAAAGAGTCAGAGAAATAGCAAGTATAGTCTTCATAAGACCGAGAATATCTGCCAGTATCAACTGATTCAGAGGTCTCCTGAGGCAGGAACACACAGGTGATTTTAGAACATAGTCTGTGATGTTAGCAATGAATGAGAAAATGAAGATAGTGAGTTCCTGCCTTGAGAAAATATAAGCCACTAAAAAAGTAGATGCTAGATTATTTTTCTGACTTTTTGGAGGGAGCATAGAAGGAGAATGATAGCTGAACTGTGTAGCATAGTGATGGGGAACTGATATTTATGTAACAAATTAGAGAGTTATAGAGAAAGGGTATTTTTAGACAAGATGATAAAGAGAAGTGTCTGAAATAAAGTCAAAAGTTTTTGAGGGTACTCAGGAGGTAAATTCCAGAGGACATTTGAAAAAATTTCTTTTAAAAAATAAGAGTTAAGGATTCTTCTTTTAGGAGAAATTGATTAAGTAAACAGAAGCAAGTGTCTGCTTTGCTTTGTTTGGATAAGAGATAAGAGAGAGGTAGCTTGTATTCATGATCACAGCTTTCTTTTTCAGTAAATTAAGTAAAAAGTAGAATCATTTTCTAGGAACACAGCATGAAGTGGCTTGTTGGGGAGTCTAGTATGGACTGTGTCTCTCTGGAAACTAAAATTAAAGTAAGAGAATAGGCAAGTAGGTGACCCAGGACTGTTGTATTAACTTTGTGATTCAGAGCAGATTCTGGAAATGTCAGGGAAAAAATTAATTATCTCATTTGTATTATATCCCCAGCTTTATAGAAATATCACAGAAAAGAGGCCAGCCAGCTAGGTGGTAGTATTCTTCTCTTTCTACAGTCTTCTTACTGTCCCGTGAGTAAATTTCTGAAGGCATCCTTTGGGGAGTTTGTTTCTTCTCCATAAACATGACATCCATCATATGGAATATGACTGTATCCTGCCTCCCATGCTGGTAAAATTGATAATACTCAGCAGATAGCTCATCTCAGACATCAGTTCATTAGGTTTAGGAAATGGCCATTGGAAACAAGATACCTTGAATCAGTGATTCAGGAAGTTTGTTTACTAAATGTGATATTGTTTTCACACTAAGTGTTTGGATTTCTATGAGTATATTAATAGCTCATGGAGAAGGTAGGGAGAGTACAGGAATGCTGAGGTTAAAAGGCAGTCCTAAAGGCAACGATCTACTTCACCTCCTTGCAAGTATAACTTTAAGACTGCTTTGATCTAGTAGTTTGAGTTTCAGAAATGCTACTTACCTCTTTCCAGAATCCTAACACAAGGCATCTGGAATGTTTTAATTTGCATCTCTAAACTCCTGCAACAGTAATAACATTATTTTGCTCACTGGTAAATGTAATAAACATTGATACTCAGATAGTGCACACTTAAACTTGTTTTCCCTTTTTACATAAAAGTGCGTGCTAATGGCCATTGGATAATTAAAATTAAACGACATTCAATAGATAAACAAATTAAAGGAGAGAAAATTGTGTGTATACCTCCCTAAACAGCACACATATTATCAAAGAGAGAAGCTCTAATTATTAAAGAGTATTCCAAGAGCTATTGAAGGAGGAATTGATTCTTTTTACGATTAGAATTAAACATTAGTATAAATAAGTAGCATTCTTTCACAATCCTTTGTAATATTACAGAAATTAAAAAGCAGTTTCACCCAAATTTTATATATTAGTCAGGATTTATAGAAAAATATTCTATGGTTCCATAGTACCAAATTTTTAACATTTTCAATTACGGGGTTATATATGAATCTATTTCCTTTTAAAGATATAATATTTCTGACCAACTCAAATATGTGCTTGAGTTTCAGACACCACACTTTTGCAAAGTTTGGTATGGATATGCT
The DNA here is from genome assembly GCA_033318265.1 of Phyllotis vaccarum. NCBI lineage: Eukaryota > Metazoa > Chordata > Mammalia > Rodentia > Cricetidae > Phyllotis > Phyllotis vaccarum. The sequence goes on along the minus strand of JARWLC010000003.1, from coordinate 144,720,680 downwards.
AAGATGTTGGTAATGCTTTTTATATTTATACATCTTTTTAAATGCTACATTATGGATTTTGTTCTGGTGATAGCATGAATGGGATCAAGCTGTAAATTCCTTTCTTTGGCATGCATTTTATTTAACACTGTACTTTACAAATTTTAGAAAATTATACATTTAAATATGCCCTAATTTTCTACTTCCTGTTCATCTCATTTTAGTATGTTTGTGCCAGAGCAATAAAGTGCTGGTTGAAAAATCAGATTGGAAGTCACAATACTATGGTGAAATGATTCATGACTAATTCCAGGACCTTAAACAGAGGAAGCAATGAAGATTGGTCAGTTATTGATGTAAGAGAAATAAGTAGAATCTGGAACATAGGTTGTTCACATGAAAAGCTTAAGTCTATGTCTCTATTTCTTCTCCTACATAAAAACATACTCAAAACGGATCACAGACCTAAGGTAGAGCATAAAACTTGTAAGAGAGAGTGAGAGATGTTTCAAGGTTGTAATATGGGACAAATTTGTGTGTTTGCTTTCTGGATAACACCCCCAAAACACAGAAAACAAAATAAAAAACAAGTAAGTATTATTTCTTTAAAGCAAAAACTTTATTGTGGCATATGAGATAAGGGCCAGAATAAAGAAGTCAACATACAGAATGTATAAAGAAATTGCATATAAACTGTATTCAATGAACTCAATAATAAAAAAATTAATTAAAAATAGGCTATTAATATGAGTTCAAATTTACCAAAGAATAAACTGAAAATCTCAAAAAAATTATGAGAAAATTCTCTACAATATAAGCCATCTAAAAAATGTAAATCAAAAAGCACATTGAGGTATCCTTTTGCCACTTATTCAGTCATTATTATCAGAAACACAAAATAGAAAATGCTCAGAAGAAGGTGAAGAAGCAATAATATTATTGGTAGAAATGCAAATTTGTGCAACTGCTATGGAGAACCCTTATGAAGAAATGCCAGAGTGCTGTCACAGGAAGCCTAATCTTAAAATTACCTCAAAGAAATAAATAAATAAAATGGAGCCACAATATGATACAAATGTCCTATCTATGTACGGGTAAATATTCTTTGGTTGGGGTAACATATTTATAATTACAAACACTCAAATATATGTATAGGATATGTATTTATATGTATGTAAATGTTTGTATATGAATATATGGGCATATATATATGAACTTATTTATATATATGCAAACATATATATATATATATATATATATGAGTGTGAAGACTCTTACTAGGATGTGTGTATATATATATATATATACATATATATATACACACACACATATATACACACATGTATGCCAACATCTGTGAACATATATACATACATATATTTGCGTGTGCATATGTTACTACAACAAAAGGACACTTTTTATGTTCAGTTTATTGTTGAACTATTCAGAATGTTTAAAATATGTAGCAAACTCGTTGCTCATAAGCAAGAAAATAAATAAAAAAATAAATATTCATAGTGCATTGTTATATAGACATTAGAAAGACTGCATCCCAGAAAATGTTGAAGTTGTGGCACACAATACTACAATAACTCAACACAGAAAGGCAAATTCCATGTTAAGTTCTTTCATACTTAGATTTTTTTTAATACAATCAACCTGGATATGGAAATGTAATTAGCAGAGACCTGGAAGAATGAGTAAATATTGGAAAGAGAGAGACTGGATAAGGTGACAAAGGCACATTCATGCAAAGCTAGTACATTCTTATAGTCTACTAAGTATTAGGTGACTACAATCCTAGAGCCTAGGTAGTCTCTGCTTTAGGAACACTCACCACTTCTCATTGGTATAATGCCCTTCATTTATCAGGATGTTCCTATGTGTTATTATTTACTTTTACTCATGAATTTTAAAGTTTCGGGTTTCTTGAAAGTTCCTGTGAATTCCATCTTTCCTGCCAAAATAGTCTTAAAATAACAAGAAATTTTCCATGACTCTTAACAGATCACATTGACCAAATGTTTCTGTTTAAATTTGGTATACTCATTATAAACATTTATGAGAAGTGAATTTAGGTTAGCTCATTTGATTTTTCCACTCTGGAGGTAAGCTTCTCAGTTAAAATTCCAAATACCCAATTAAATCTGGGTAAATTATAACTAATTTGTTATGTCAAATGCAAGATTTGGGGCACACTTGTTCCACACAACTTCTGCAACATTTTTAGACTGAAAATTAGTTGTTTTTCCTTTAGAATTAAGTTCAAAATTTGCAATATTCTTTGCTGCATCTGATGGTGCTACCAGAGAAGATGTAGCAAGCACACAAGGTTGCTATGATATGTGACCAGCAGCAACACAATGCCCTGAAAGAGGAAATGACAGAAAATACAAGACATTGTTTAACAGAGAAAAATTTTCAAGTTTTTGATTTGTGTAAGAATTCTCTTCAGAGTTTAAAATGCCTAATTTTCCCAGCCTTCTTTCTTCAACATTGAGATCTGTTAGGGAAAAATGAACACTAAATTTTTCCCCCTAAGTCATTTAGTTTGGAATTCTGAGACAGATAAATTGACAATGTTAGCCTTTTGAAATTAAAGACATTGTCCAATCAAATAGTGAGATTTTGCTCTCAAAGGAAAATAATCTCTTTCAGCATTAAGAACAAAGTTATCCCAAGAAGTACTCAGAAAAATTACATTATCTATACACGCCACATTTTCTCTATGCTTCTACTGATAGACATGTTGATTAATTTTATTTCCTTGTATTATAAAACAACATCAGTAAAAATGGATGTGCAAGTATCTCTGTGGTAGAGTTCAGAGTTCTTTGGATACCTACTCAGAAGTCATTGATTTTTCATGATTTTCTATACAGATTTCCACAGTGACCATACCAATTTGTAATCTCGTCAGCAGTGAATAGGGACTTTTCCTTCCAAACATCCTTATCAGCATTTATTGTCACTTGTTTTCTTGAGGATAGCCATTCTGATTAAGGTGAGGTAGAATATGCAGTATAATTATTTCTGTCATTAAAAGTAAAATTTATGGAAAAGCAATGGATATGGAAATTATATTAAATAAGCAAACCTAAAATCAGAAAAGGAAAATATCTCATGTTTTCTTTTACATGCAGATCTAACTATATACTATACTATTATCTCTAGTACACGCACACACACACATATACACACACACACACACACACACACACACACACACACACACACACACACATACAGAAAAATGAAGGTAGGAACAGGTCATGAAAATACATGAGAACCATGAAAAGAAAAAATAGTTTTGATAAAAGGGGTGGATAACAGAATGAATATGACATGTAAGAAAAAGTGGAACTATTGGAGGTGAAGAGATATGTGGAGAAAAGAAAGACAGAGGAGAAAGGGCAGGAAGAACCACAAAAATAAGTTGTTTGTGAAAATATGATAGAAAACCGTTTTACTTTTGTATTCTAACTTAAAAAATTTTAAAACTAATAAATATAACCACAAATCAAAGACAATATGAATGTGTACACTCACTCACACACACAAACACAAGCATGCAAACCTATACTACTACCATCATTACCATTAACAACAATCAAAAGTGTAATTCCTAAAGGAGAGGACTTGAATCTGGAAGAGTTTCCAAGAATTATGTCTATGCAGAGATAATAGCAAGATGTTGGAACAGCAAGTAGTAAGTTCTTGTAAAATAATGGTATTGAGTAATATTGGAAAAGTATGGAAATATTTATTTTGTGATAAGCAATTAAACATTTCCTAAACCAATCATTAATTATTAGATACTTTTAAATCTAGGAAGAAATAAAACATGACTTGTCTTTCTATGAAACAATTCTATTTATAGGAGCAAATTTACTGAATAGAATTTGCCAGGTGTCAACCAGAGCTAATCATGTAAAATGTAAAGTTGGCTAGTATCAGAAAGAGCAAAGCAATAAGAAAATTCCAATAAGCAGCTCTTGGCATTACCAATTTCTTTTAGACTGATGTGAAAATTTTTTAAAAACACAATTCAGTAATGACCAAGATGTAGATGAATCTCTAATTTATTCATATCATCTAGAAGGTGCAAGAGTGATACCAGTGACAAGGGTAAGATTCAGACATTCAGTTTTGGCATGATCCCAGAAATTTATTCTTCTGGGAGCAATTCTTTTCTATTTTTAGTGATATAATTCCTTTTTTTTTTATCAATGGTATAGATGGTTTTATGCTCTAAGAAATTACTAGAAAACTCATGAAGAAAATATTTGTCTTTTTAAGCCACCAAAATTCTGTCTTTGACTCAACAGCTATTATAAAAATATTATTTCATTGTGCTTTAAGAAAACAGGTGACATGGCGTGACAATAACAAATGTTTCCTTTTATTCCCTAAACCTTCTATGTTTAGAAAGGATTTTTGTTTGTCTTGTTATAATTTCTCAGTTCACAGAAATGGATTTTTAATTTATTCCGACAACATTTCCTATAAGTAGAATTGTGTGTGTGTGTGTGTGTGTGTGTGTGTGTGTGTGTGTGTGTGTGTCTGTCTGTCTGTCTGTCTGTCTGTCTGTCTGTCTGTGTCTATGTGTCTTCCATGCTAGTTCATTACGTGGCTGATTTTCTATATACTTGGGTTGTCACAACAGCCTTATGAGTTGCTAATTATTAAAGGGAATATGGGGAGGAAGTAGAAAAGGGCCCCATACAGTATGAGTTTCTGTTTGGGACAGCAGTGCTTCAGGCTACAGAGTGACATGCAAAGTAGGTTCAAATACTATTTTCTATTTTTTTCTGCTGACAGTCCTGTAACATCTGAATGGTCAGAGATATCTGTGACCAGGTAAGAATCAATTGTTGTATGATAGGAAAGGGAGAAGGCCCTTTTCTCTCCAAATTCAACAGAAAACTCTCTACACCAACACTGACTTAGTTTGTTTTTCTGTGACAGTAGTTGGTGAAGTTGTGATGATGTTTGGCTGAGTATATATTTCAGAGTTGGTGTTGAAAATGTTCCCTTGGAGCAGCAAAGCCCTAGATCAGGACCCTGGCAGTGGTGCAAGGCAGCTTGTTAGAGTCTTTACTTCTGTCTAAAGAGAAGAAAAATGATACCTCCACCATTATATATATATATATATATATATATATATATATATATATATATATATATATAAACAACTGCACTTTATTTTATATTTGAAAAAATACATAAGCTCATAGAATTTTTATTTAAGTTAACAGAAAGATTAAATTTGTTTCCAAAAGAACAATTATAGCAAACAGAACCAAGCACAGAGCCATATTGTGTTTACTTATTTATTTTTCTAGGGATGTAATATATGGTCAATTATTGAATCACATTTATATATAATGTACTACATGTGAAATTCATCTTATACTCTGAGGAAATAGTGACTAATTTTTATTAACTTTGGGCAACTTGCTGACCCTAAATTTAAGCTAACCAGTATGCATCTAGAATTATATTGATTAATTAGTACTTTATATACATTATGAAAATTAGTATAGCAACACAATAAGTAATCATATAGTCAGATTGCATTGAAAACTCATTTGGAATATAATTTGGAGTTGAGAGCTAAAATCAACCTTTTTTCTCTAAAGCTTTTGTTATGACATTTTATCATAACATGAAGAAAATGACAAAGGGAGATATTATTATTTTTAATTTATAATCAATTTAATATGTTGGAGTAACAGCAGTTTAATTTAATATTTTAGATAATATAAAATTATTTTCTAGCTTACTATTTACTTTTAATAATTTTATCTACAATGTTAGCTCATAACCATTGTAAACGAATGCTGACACTAAAGAGGCTAAAATTTAACTTTGAATGTTATAATTATTCATAAAATTGCAAATAATTTTAAAAATAAAAAAATAATTTCTGCTCTGTATAGAATAATCCTTTTAGTTTGGAGAATGATGTTAGATGATTTATGTTGCTCTCAGTTGTTCTACTAGGGTTGCTGTCATACTATCTACTACTGTGGCTATTGCTTTAGTGTGTTATGTACTTTAAAGCCACCAGCCACTTAGACAACTGATAATGTTTAATATTTAATAGTGCTTCTGCAATGTGAATCTTTACATGAAATTGAGTTTAATGCCTAGGTTAAGACAACTAGGAGCTGTTGGTCTATGTAACCTATAAGCTTTGTGTCATTCTGGTATGTGGGAGAGAGATTACAAGTTTTTATTTCCTGATAGGTTGTATCTTGTCAGATATTTGTGCCCCACCATAGCCTCTCTGGTCCCTTCACGGTATCCTTGAATCTTACTTTAGTTACACCTTTTGCTGAACAGCTGTCTCCAGTGCTTCCTCATTTAAAATTTAGAGTAGTGATATGAACTAATTAATGCAGATTCAAGATTTAGAGTGTGCAGCCAGAAGTTTTTACTGTCTCATATGCCTTTTGTCAATCCCACCCAGGTTCAGCAGTTGCTTATAAAATAATTGACTCAAAGGCTTAGTGTTAAATACAAACTGTTTAATCTATCACTTAAGCTGTTACTAGGTAGCTCCTACATCTTAAATTAAACCATTTCTATTAATCTATGTATTGTCATGTGTCCAGTGGCTTACTGGATCAGTCACATATTGTTTTGGGGATGGATAAATTATATTTCCTAAATTTTACCCTACTTCTCCTGTATCTCTTCTTGGATTTCGTGCCTGTCTCTAGTCTTTCTTGCCATAGGCTAATGCATCTTTTTAAAATTATTATTATTGACTATCAGGAGCAATGCATATTCACAGCATACAAAAAAACCATCCCACAGCAAATGTGTATTAATTTTTGATTTTTTGTTATATCGGTAATATTAAATGTGTACTATGAGGATTTAAAATAGTGTGTGTTTGGTACCTAGTAAGTTGTACACAGTATTGGCTATTATTAGTGTATCAACATCATTCTCATCTTCAAGACTATTAACCCTCGTTGACAAAAGATGTTCAGAAAGGTCTATAAAGAATTTAGTTTATTTATTGTAAATTTTCTGAGCTTTATTCTATAGATCAAACAATTATCTACAAGGACTGGAATTGTAGATCCTGTATTGATTGTATTTATTATTTTAGTCAAAGAATCAACACATTAGTATTTTTTATTACTCATTTCAAGGTTGCATGTAGATTAAATAGTTGTGATTGAAAGTATCTCTTGAGCCAAGTAAATAGCTTCTTTCTATTATGTGGCATGGCCATCTTAGTCATGGGCCTCCCAAGTCATTGTGAAAGAAGAGATAAGGGGAAAACTATGTCTTGTCTCATATGAGTAGTATGAAGTTTCTGGTATGGATTTTTAGGCCTCATCCAGAGGTTTGGACCCACTCTCAGCCCCACTGCTGCTTAGGCCCAAATAATCACATGGACACTTGTATTAATTTTATGCCGATCAGCCTATGGCTATGGCATATTGCTATCTAGCTCTTGCTCTTAAACTAGCCCATGATTCTTATCCTGTTCAGCTATGCACTTGGTACCTTTCCTCAAAGCAGCATAGGTGTCTGCTTCATCTGCTTCTCTGGTATCTCTGTGGCATCTCTGCTCTGTTCTTCCTGAGTTTTCTTAGTTTGGTAGCCCTGCCCACACTTCTTGTCTGCCTTTGGCCAATCAGTGTTTTTATTAAGCCAGTAGGTAGGACAATTATGTACAACATAACATAATCCCACTACACATATGGTCTTCTCCTACTGTGAACACAATAATATTATCTCAAACAAATCTCAAATGTGAACTAGGACATTCAAAGTTTCTATGTATATAGGAATAGGAAATGAGCTTACTGAAAGATGTGTTTCAGACCATCTTCTAGATGCATTCTTATGAGTTCCAATTAAGTTAATATAAAAATCAATTTGAAGTCATATTTTTTGGTTTGCATTATGTAAACACTATTGAGTATTGTTTTCTTCATCTGGAAACTTGTGTTTTGATCTTTGTTTAAACCTGCTTGTCACTCTCTAGTAATCTTAGTATTTTTCTTTTGGAAACTGAATTGAAACTAATTTCTCATTTCTCTTTCTACACTGGGAAGCTAGTAATGAAGTCATAAGCAAAATTGTTGCTTTTCTGTAACAATTGCACTCCAACTTCAATTTTCATTCATAAATGTTGTCTTTGTGTTTTTTTCAGAATAGTTCATGTTGTTTTCATTGTGTTTTATAAATACCTTCAAATAATTACTGGCTTTTAGAATAATATGAAATGTATTAAGTAACCACACTGTTTATATAAAGGTTATCTCAGAAACACATATGACAGAGTCCATTGATTCATACATATATACTGCCTGAAAGGAGATAGAGCATAAATTTATGGTTTCGGTATAGATTGATCCACTATAATGCTCATATGTTAAAGGCCTGGTCCTCAATTCAACTTTCAAAGGTGGGACTTTTTGTCTATAATTGAATTATGAGGGTTTTCTTTTTTCAATGGATCAATTGATTTGTGGGTTCATAATTGATGGCATTGGTAACTTGTAGAGCTGGACATAGTTGGAAAAACTCAATCACTAGAAAAAAGCATTTTCTTAGAGGCTATGCATTGTTTCAGGCTCCTTCAGTTTTCTCTTTGTCATCTATGCACAGTCAGGTGACCCATTTTCCTTTACTCCCACAGGTTACCCACTATGGTGTCCTGCTTCATCATGCACATGCTCAGAATCAGAATCAAGTAAACATATACCAAAACATTAGGAGCCAGCAGTGGTCTCTTCTTAAGCTATTTATCTCTTACAAGATTTCACAGAAATGAGGAGATAACTAGCATCACAACTCTCTTCATCTATTCCTGAACTTCTAGTAATGCTCAACTCAAGAGACAGGATCAGAAACTGGCGGATGGCTCATCAGAATTAAAGGAGTAGAGTCAGGCAAGGAGAAAGACATGGGATTCACCTCTCCCCATAAAATTAATATCTCATTTAAATTGTCCCCACCCAATGAGATGTTATTATAGCTCTATATTTCCTTTATATATAAAATAAAGAATATTTTGTATTATGTAAAGCTTTCAAAATAAGGAAAATCTAATTTTCTCAGATTATTAGACTACTTTTCAGAAGTTCAAGTTCTAAGTGTTGACTGAAGAAATTATGCTTGGGCTGAGAGATCTATGTTCTTAGCAATCATAAAGACAGGTACAAGACTGTTCTAGGAGTGGTCTCTTTTTTTCTAGGAAAAGATTAACTAGAATAACGTCTCCTGACAATCACTTCTCATTGCCCTGAGAAGGTTTTGCTTTCCTGTCTTTGCCTGCCTTTCACAAGAAAACAATTTCATACTGTCCAGGGATCAGCAGAATTCCCGGGAGAGCCTTTTCTCTGAACCATGAGTACTTATGAAGAAATTGTGCCTTGTCATCTCACTGCAGAATGTACTCTGGATATAAATGAGAAATAGAAAAGCTTGACTAGCTTAGGCAATACAGTCATACAAAATTCATATATAGAGAGAGGAAATATATTTTTCTCATAGGTAACAGATAAAATAAGGTGAAAGACAGAGTGCTTCTTTTAATTAGCCATGCTCTTACAGTTATTTATTTATTTGTTTTGCTTCTGTTTCACACTTGCATGATTCTTGGAAGCTATATGAGTGGTAGTCAGCCTCGACGATGATATCTAATGGTACCCACTTGGTTGTTAGACACTAGTGTGGTTCACACTTTAGGAATCTTTCATTGTAATAATCATGAAGTAATCCCCTTCCTCTCTCTGTGTGGATAAGGTAGGCTACCCTGGTATGAGTAGCTTTATACAAAGATTTATTCAAAAAGGTAGTAAAATCTCTCACTAAAATCAGTGAAAGAAACTGAAACTGAAGCCTACAAATAAGCATACATGTGAACTTGGATGTGAATTCTCTATCCTTGAGTGAGTCAGGTGGCTGTTGTCACAATTTGTTCTCAACTGCAACCTACTGAGAAAACCTCTACTAGATCTACCTGGGTAAGCTTCTTCCAGATTCTTTCTATTAGAAATTGCTAAAGATAATAAATGAGTCTTGTTTTAATGTCCTTAATTTTTAAGGTAATTCATCACACAGCAATGAATGACTAATACAGATTTTATAGAATGAATATAAATCTTTTCTCCCACACAATAAAAAATATATCTTTAGTTTTCTTGAACATCTAGAGATACCAGACTTTCCTTGCAATTTCAATTTCTTCCATTTTTTTACACCTTAATAACTATACTTATCATCTGGTACAGCAAAGGAAATTAGACTCTCTACAAATGCTGAAAACCAGTTGACACTAACTTGGAGTAGTGATTGAAGAGAAGATATTGCACCTAATGTTTAGAGTAGAAAAACGTCCTTCCAAAAAAATCCTGTAGTAATGGTTATTATTAATTACCATTAAGGCAGTTCTCTCAACTCTCTGCTTTTGAGAATTCTCAAAATTTGTATTGAGACAGAATCTGGTTCAGAATATGCTAATCTGAAATAAAACTTATTCTTTCTACCTGTTCTATTTTAATCTTATTACTTTTAGCATTATTGTATATTTTTCCCTATGAGCCAGTTACTCTGAATTATGCTTCGAGAATAGATAATGTAAATAATCAAGGGACATAATTATTTTAATTTTCCAACTTTCTAAACTGTGAGAGCTGAGAAAAATTCTCCCTTGAGGTAATTGGAGCTCAGAGTATAATATTCCATTTAACTTGGAAATTTTTAATATTTCATTAATGTGTTGATTCCTAACTTTTGATTCAGCTTTCTTTGTACAAGAGAGTAAACATGGTTTTTCCTCTGTTATCACAGGAGCTCAAGTGACATTACTTTAAATTGTTAAAATGAGAAACTCAAGGGAAACTTTAAAGTTCTCCAGAATGATAGGAACACTAATGACCCAAGTCCCTTCTCCTACTTTCAAGTCAGACTTACACTTTTTTTTTCATACAATAGTATTAGGTTGTCACTCACTTTGTTGAATTAATTTTAATTTCTTATGTATATAAAGGATTATCATACCTTTAGTATGGTTCAGACAGGGAGCTCTCAGAAAACTTCCGAGATGATGCTGAACACTATATCATGAAGAACTGTGTTAGAGTGTCTCAGCATTTGAAGATTGAGAATCATTGCCTCTGCTCTAATATAAGGGTGTTATTTTTAACCACTAAAAAATAGTGTGGATGTAGCCTTGCAGTTTGTTTTAAAATTTTTGAAATCCATTTATTTACCACTTCTTGGACCTATTCTATCTCATCTTCCAAAAAATAACAAAAAACAAAAATAAAAAAAAAAATACTTAGGTATTGGCTTTGCTGTGGAACCAAAGCAAAGCTCCCTCCCCCATAACTGGATCACTTTCACTTACTTCATGTGAACCCACCTAAATTTAGTCAAGTCTTTGTATGTAGTAGCTTTGTCCTCTGTCACTGAGGTATATACCTCGTATGGTACACACTATTTCAAAAGCTTCAGTTTTTTCTTCCATTCTGAGCATGATGGAAAGCACAGGTAATCATCTAGAACTGCCCTTTTCTCTGAACATTAGTCAGTGTTGTCTTAGAAAAAGCACTCTTGTACATGAGTGAGAATTTTAATAACTCTAATATATTATAGATAAATATATATCTAAAATTAGAGTCTTTTTAGCCAATTGTATATTCCTTTCCCCTACCAAACATACACAGTTCAACTGATTGACTCTCTATAGTACTCAAAAGCACACAGCAAGGGCTTTGTCTCTTCCATGGTCCACATATAGCCCAACAAAAACTCTGTATGTCTCTGCAGCACAACAATTAAAATGCTAGATTCTAACTCTGTTGTGCTTTTCAGATTCCTTATCATTCATTTCCACAGTAGCTGAGCCAAATGAATCACTGGGAAGCTACCTCTTTCAAACTTCCTATGTGGATCTTTCTGTCTCCTCAGTGAAGAGATTGTTTCACGGGTTTATTGTATGCATACTAAATACTCATATCTTTCAAGAAGATCGTATTCTTAAATTACAGCCACAAAATTCCCAGTCAGTTAATTTTGTTATGCAAATTAATGAACTAATTTTAATTTTTGTTGTGCTCTGAGCTGGCTATCTACAAGAATATTTAAATAAATGGCTTAATTGTGAAATATATAAAATTATATAGAAACAATTTTCTCCTAAATGTTGAAGAGATATTTTAAGCAAATTTAGGATTTCTATCATTTGTGAACACAAGCAGTTTGGAACTATATGTAATGTCTGAATAGAAATTTGCTAATTTTCAGCATTGGTACTGTATAATATATTTGAATAGATAATCTTACACACCTATTATTTCCCTAACTAATTAGAATGCACACATTATGAATACACAGGGCATGTGCATTTTTTTTGCTGTGAGGACTGGGTCTGTCCAGCCTATCTGGATATTTTTTCTGCTGTCATGCTTTCCTTGGACTATATAATGCTCTTAAAGACATTGGGTTTTGTTTTTATTATTTTGTTTTGGTATGTGTGTGTGTGTGTGTGTGTGTGTGTGTGTGTGTGTGTGTGTGTGTGTGTGTTTTAAAGTCAGGACTTTGAAATCAACTCCAAGTTTACTGTCTAATTTATTAAAATCTTATGGGGCTTCAAGCTTGGAGAGCCTAGAGTATTAGTTCAGTTAATGTTTTTGATTTCTTTTTTAGTGAGGGAATTAATATTGCAGAGTTAGTTAAGGAGAGAGATGGACTTTTTTTGTTTGTTTGTTTTTTCACGATACATTCTATGACTTATCAACCTGACTCCATTTTACTATTTTTTTCAAAGTAAATCTGCCACAGGAAAGGACTGAAGTGGAGAATATCTTCAGCTTCTTTAAAAGTACTCATATTTAAGGAGAGGAAGGTCTTTGGAACATGAAGCCTATCAAGTGATCTTCAGTCACTAGTATTTTACTATAAAGAGTATAAAACTTTGTGTTATTATGTACATATATACTCACTTATTATTTATGTGTGTAATCATTTATTCAGGATTTATAGCTTGTAATCAGATGCTCAAAGGAGTTTGAGCTCCCATTGTCATAATCCAGTCCCAGTGTGCTTTCTAGCAACAAGTAATAGGTAGATATTGGAATGAACCTTCTAATGCTAGCAATATAGTGGGGGCTTTAATTTTAATATGGTGAATTGTAGGGAGATTATGTGTTCCATTGTAAATAATTGTCCCACCCATTGGTTTAATAAAAAGTGCGGATTGGCCAAAGGCAGACAGAAAGTGTGTGTGGGGCTATCAGATCAAGAGAACTCTGGGAACTGGAAGAACAGAGCAGAATGCCAGAGAAAAGCCAGAAGAAACATAAGACAACTATGCTGTTCTGAGAAAAGGTACCGAGCCACATGGCTGAACAGGATAAGAGTCATGGGTTAGATTAAGGGTAACAAGTTAGTAAATTATATGCCTGGGCCTTAGGCCGATCAGCCTAAAACTATTGTAAGCATCTGTGTGTCTCTGAGGGTCTGTGGGTCTGAGGGTCTAAACCTTTAGGCTAGTCCCGAAAGTCTGGGCCAAAGTCGTCATACTACAATGAATTAGAATAGTTCGTCATGAAACTCGAAGGAACTCTTTTAGTTAAAATATATGCTAGTCAGATAGTAAAAGCTTTGTTTAGTGCTTCATGTTCTAAAATCCTATTTATATGTGGGCTTGATGACTTTACTTGGATATTGTTTTCTTGCTGTTTCCATTGATTTTGAGGCAGATGTTCAGTGATAATGAAAAAATTTTAAAGTACAGCTTAAGTATAGTAGAAATAGGGGCTTTGGCTTTAATTATTTTAAGTTTAGTACAGTTCTGGACTCTCATGCAGTAGAATTATTTTCTTTAAGAATCTACCTTTTCTACTGAGAAAATATTCAATAATAAGGAACCACATAGAAACAGAATGAGCTGATCACTTTGTGTTTCATCCTTATAACATAATTTCATGCCTTTTGATCCATATGTTATCTGTATTATGAAATGTAGGTTTTCCACTAAAATTTTTTCTTCTGTAAAAGAGTTGAATAGATCATCTTTTAAAAATATATATTAATTATATTTGGAAAATGAAGCTATAACTTATTAGTTTCTTTGCTAATTGAGTAATTTTCTATTCATTTTTAATAATCGTCTATCTATATTTATACATGTATGTGTAGATATAAGTTGTTTACTAACAGGAATACATTATCAATTATGACAAATTAATTTAGTTCATTTGGTATTGTGAATATCACAGAGTATACTGATATAGAATATGATTTATATGATATCATTATGCATTATATCCTGTAGAACCATCATGTATATATAGTCTATGGTCAACTGAACTTTATTTTATTTTATTTTTATGCATGTGTGTATGTATGTTTATATTGAGAGAGAGAAAAAAAGAGAATGAGAAAATATATCAAAAAGACAAAAGAATAGCAGGATGTAGTGTTCCAGGAGACTCAGGTTTTATCAAGACAGTTAGTGAAAAACTACTTCTATCTTTGCTTCATTCATTCATTTATTCATTCATACATTTGTTCATTTTATTATTTAAGTTTCTACAATGTCATATGTTCTTTATATTAAGCTCTTATGTAAGAATGAGTGAAAGATTATCTCTTGAAAATTTGCCTATATGAAAAGGACAAAGACTACATAGATTTCAAAGCTGTTGGTGAAAACATAATAAATAGCAAAGATCTGAAGTTAGATTTTTTGAGTGAAAACTTGGTGTATGTTACAATATTTGCCTCATGATCCTTGTCACTTCACCAGTATGGAATTGTGTCTTCTTATACAGTTAAATAGTTCATTGGGCATTCTTGTTGTATGTTTAGTAGGGTGCTGATAACTTTTAATTGTTTATGAGTAAATCATTATTATTATCAGTCATTAAAAATACAACTTGAACAAAGTACTGGTGAACACAGAAGTATGAAGAGGGATTTGGTGATTGTGTCGTTTCATTGTAAATATTTGTCCCCGCCTATGAGTTTAATAAAAAGCACTGATTGGCCAAAGGCAGATAGAAAGTATGGGTGGGGCTACGAGACTAGGAGAACTCTAGGAACTGGAAGAACAGAGCAGAATGCCAGAGAGAAGCCAGAAGAAGCAGAGGACAACTATGCTGCTCTGAGAAAAGATACCCAGACGCATGGCTGAATAAGGTAAGAGTCATGGGTTAGTTTAAAGGTAAAGAGTTAGCAAGTTATATGCCTAGGCCTTAGGCCAATCAGCCTAAAACTATTGTAAGCATCTGTGTGTTTGTGCAGGTCTGTGGGTCTGCAGGCCTAAACCTTGAGGCTAGGCCCGGAATTCCGGGGCAGAAACCTACTACAGAGGGAGGTTCTGTACACTCAGTGAGGCTGGGTAGAAAGGGTCTTCAAAGCAATAGACAGAGTGTGAAGACAGAGGTGCTGTGTCCCAAGGTCATCACTGTACAAGATAAGTCTCTGCTTCATTGTTTAACTAAAATTACAAATTTTATACACTAAAATTTTACTTTTCGACTTTCTTTTCTTGACACCAAAGAAGAATTTAATGAGTCACTTGGCTATTTTGTTCCTTATTTGTCTCAACTATGTAAATGCCTAAAGTGGAATTACTATTGTAATCTAACTACTAAATATAGATTTTCACATGGATATTTATTCCAAGTTACTCCTTTGCTTAAACTAATGTTAAAGGCAGCATAAATGTGCTAGGTTTACATTTTTCCCATTTTGTTTCTATTCTTTTCCATACCAGGTATTTCTAAATATTCTTTCCTGTTAGTAGCTTTGATTAAGCATTATACACAGTGCTGATTCATATTTAATTTCCTAGTGAATTATATTCTGATTTGCCATTATCATTAGATATGCTTATCATAGTATACCACTCCACTCTAAAGCAGTATGTTTGAGACATTGATAAATTACTATGTGTACTCATGTGTGCACATATATGTATCTTAATACTTTGTACAGTGGGACAGTTTTAAGTTTTATGGGACAATATTTAATATTTTATGAGACAGTAAGAAAATTAGAAGTAGAGAATTAACAAAATTACAGATACTAATAGAACTCTTAAGTATTCTATTTCTTAAATTGAAGAATTTACTGTTGCTTTTATTAATTTGTTTATATCCACTTTCTCTTAAACTTAGTGTTCTAAAAGTTCTAAAAGGTATTAACTTTGGAAAGTGAAAGTTGAAATGGCGCATAATATCAAAGCAGTGTTTTAAGAATTATGTATGTGTTTAATAGATGTAATTTATAACAAACTCCTCATTAGATATTGTTTCAAATCAATTTACATTTTCAATATAGACAAGTACTTTTGGAAAATGTAATGTTCTCTGTGTACATAAAACCATGTAAAAAGGGCTGGCCTTAATTTTCAGATTATTAGGGAGATGCTTACTTGAAATGGCATTATTTTAGCAATGACTACCTTCATGTTTAATCAAACTCTTAACTATGCAAATGTCTGCAAAGATTTCCATGCTATTATTCTAATTGAAACTATTGCTACACACAGAGAGGCATGTAAAAAGTGACTAATTTTTTTTGAGACAAATTTAATTTGCTTTTAAGCACTCTAGCAAATGACATTCTTCTAGATCTCTGAATAGTTTTGATGTTGATGTGCTCAGGTGTTGCAGAGATTAAGGAACTGAATCACTTCCTCAGGTAGGAGTTAAATGTGGTAGAGAAGTCATTTAAGTAATTTACAGCTGATGAGATGTCAAAACAGTCGCCCATGAAATTCTTTTGAGATAAGAGGACAGATAAATCACCGAGAACTAAAGGTTTTTTTTTAAATCTCTAATTACTTTAGCTCTCTTGGGAGGCACACATAAATTTTTTAATGTATAAATAAGTAAATAAGGATGACAAAGACTAAATAGAACATTACACTAGTGCTGACTGCCTTCCTGTTTTGTTTTTCACATCCAAATCCTGAGAGCAAGCTAAATTTAGATGTTTAATTTTAATATTTATTCATTTTTGTTAAAATTAATTTGCTCATGAGATTCAATTTGCTTGTTCTTTAATAAGTCAGTTAAATGCTTAGGCAGCTTTCAGACGCTGTAGAGTCAAATATACAATTTTTTGTTTGTTTTTGTTTTGTTATATTTTTATTAAAAGTGTCATTTTTATCAATGTATCCCCCTGCTCCCCCTCCTTTCTCTCCTCCCAATCTGTCCCATTCAGCCTTCAGCCTTGCCTCCCCTTATGCACCCATCCCCTCCCCCCAAAGAGCCAGAAGTTCCAAGGTGGGTCAGCTCAGCATGGCACATCCACTCCAGGAAAGTCAAACATACAATTTTTAAAATGATTTATTTTTTTTTTGAGATTACTATATAATTACATCATTTCTCTCTTTCAGTTTCTTCCTCCAAAAGCTCCATTAAGTCACCTTGTTCTGTTTTAAATTCATAGCCTGTTTTTGTTTAGTTGTGTTGTTACATTGGTAGTCCGAAATAGTAATAAAACCCGTTAAGTCTGTTTAATGTTATTCATTCATATGAATATTTTCAGGGCTGACCATTGAGTACTTGATAAATAATTACTGTGCTCTTTCCTGGGAAAATCTATTTCTCCAACTTTCAGCATCTCTTAACATTGTTTTCAACCTTCCTAAAGCTAAAACTCTTTAATACAGTTCTGCATGTTGTGCTGACCTCAAACCATTAAAAAAAAAAAAAAAAAAAAAAATGTTGCTAGTTCAAAAATGTAATTTAGCTAGCACTGTAAAATTTAATGTACACATCTTTTTTTCTGATGCTCTTAGGCTATCTCTGTGAAAGGTCTATTTAACCCTCAAAGGGGTCATGGCCCACAGGTTGAGAAATATTGCCTTAGTTAATTATTGAGGCCCCCTGAGCTTCCTTGCTTTCATGTTAGCATGTCTTTTGGTGTCCTTTTTTATGTTAAATTTTAGCAATCATGTCATTGAACTTGTTTCTATAAATGTCAGAGCTACATTAATTTTATTTGAAATGCAACATAAACTCTTATTTTGTTCTGAGACAGAATTTCCTACCTGAATTAGAACTCAAATTTTATATTTGGCTGGCCTCAAATCAAAGGTAATTTCCTTCCTTAGCCCTCTAATTGCTGGGATTAGGGGCATGAATAATGCCAGCCTCTTTGGTTACTTTTACATTTGTATATGACATCTAAAGCTCAAGCATTTTAATTGCCACTGTTACTTAATTTCCTTTAAATTCATGGTATGTATTGCTTTCATTACCTACAAGGGTTTTTGTTCTCTCTTTTCTCTTTCTCTCTCTCTTTCTGTTACAAAGTGGTTTCTGGCCTGGCTAGCCAGAGATTCAAACCCCCAGACTTGCTGTTCCAGAGCCCCAGCTGCTTAGCTGCCCATAGCTGCTTAGGCCACCAAAAATTACTCAGATGCTTATATTAACTTCATCCTGTTTGGCCTATGGCTCAGGCACCTTGCTAGCTTGCTCTTTCATCTTAACTCAACACACTTTCAATAATCTGTCCTGCCTCATGGCCCTTGGTTCACCTATGTTCCTTTCATCATCTGTCTCAAATTCCCTGTTTCTCTGTCCTCCTACTACCTTTTCTGATTTCCCTACCTGTATACAACTCCTTTATATAAGGATTGCTATTCATAGCATACAGAAAGACATTCCTACATCACCTCCTAGTTTCTGTCTAATCAAAAGGGAAGGTTTCAATTTTAACATAGCAAAATTATATATAACAAAACAGCTATCAGCCAAGAATTACAGTTACAATATCTAGTCTATTTGTATTTAACAAAATTAAAGAAAATACTCTATCATCTACCTTATTCTTGTGAATCTAAAGTTTCATATCCAATATACCTTTTAAAATAACTAAGAAAATCTATACCTATAACTATCTAATCTTCAACTACAACAAAGACCACAGAAGGATTTAATATTTACCCAAGTAAACAGGAAGTGCAAGCAACTTCCAAATCTAAAAGTGACAGAAATGACACCTATCAGCCTGGACAATCACCCAAAGTTCCTTTATAAGGATGGGGCATCCATCTGCAGCCCACAGGCCCAGAGTCTCTTTCCACTTCAGTGAAGCAGGAAATCTGAAGGAATGCACTGCCCATTCTGATATAGTTCATCAGTCACTTCTTCTACAGTCCTGATGAATGTCTGACAGTCTTCTCTGCAAAGCAGCAACCTGAAGGACAATCTCAGCTTGTTCTGCCAAGGTTCAGAGGTCACTTTCCTATGGAACCCGAATGTCCAGTTTAAACAGCATCAAGCAGTCAGTATAAGAACAGGTTCTTGTCTAGTGCCTAATGGTTGCCACAAAGAAAGTACATATGGAGTTTCTTTGATGCCCATTTTTCTTTTGAAGTAGATTTGTGCTGCCAGGAGCAGACCTGTCTCACTGTTCAGAAAAGTATAAATTCTTAAGATATTTTAAATGCCATATTCTGTAGGTCCTTGAAGTGTTTGAAGATTACTGATCTAATTGAATTATATCTTTGTATACCTAAAAAGTCTAACTAACATAACTATAAGTTTGGTTATCACAGATGACTATTAATCTGCCTTTCTTAATTATACATTACAATTTTAAATGAGTTACATAAACATCATTCTTTAAACAAGAGCAGAAGAATACATACAGCATAACAAAATTGACCTTAAATTTATATCAATAAGCCAAAAATCCACACCAATGCAAAGCGTTTTGAGATTAACAGCTGATTTTATGATCAAAGTAAATTTAATAATCTAATTTTTTTAAAAAAACATTCATATACCATATCCCCTTTTTCTTCTTAGAAAGAGATTAGCTATGACTATTAACCATTTATAATGAAAACAAACATTTTGGGATTTGGGGCATGGTTTTCCATTACTACTTCCTGCTTATTAAGGGGCACTGGAAATGTTATAGATTCTTGAGACTAGATCATCTTAGTCTGCAGCCCTGAAACTGATGTGACTATCTCTTCCCATCAGAGAATTTTCAGGGGGTCTTGGTTGATGAAGCTATATTTGCCTGGAAGCAATCCACAAGTTCTCATTTGTGGAAACAAAAGTAGAACTCTTCCAAAGTAATACATCTTTAGTCACAAATTTTAAAATCAAGATACCTTTAAAATATATTCTAGTTTATCTTATCAGCCTTTACAATCCATTGTCTTTTGGCTGAAAACACAATAACAACCATAATCCAGATTCTGTGTCTATTTTCCATCTTTATATGGCTTATTATATTTTTATTACTCTATTTCTCCTTTTATAGGGACTTACTCTACCCTCTTTCCTTTTTCTCTGAAGCCTATGTACATTTTACACACATTGTAACTGTTTACAGTTTTTTTTCATCTGAATCTGTTTTATTGTGAATCCTTAATCATTTTCCAACCAGAAGAGCTTTAAAAATACTTTCACTCTCTTAAAGAGCCATATAGTTTTTGTAGAGAAAGCTGAGTCAGAAAGTTCTTTTAAATGGGCTACATCTCTGTTTACTACCAGCAAGTAGAGCAGATCCAAGAAATGCTGTTACTAAGAAACCATCTTTGACTCTGTTTACTTTTTGTCCAAAATAAACAGAAACCTTAAATCAGTCACATGCTACCAAGTCTTTTGTGAGACTTCAGGCCTTGTTCCGGATTATACTCCCTGCCTCCAGTCCACCAGCACCATTTTGAATGTGGCCTGAATACCATGCTATCTTTGTACAAAGACCCACTTCAGATTCTCTATTTGATAGCTGATTTGGTTCCATTTCTGTGCTCTGAAACCCCTTTAAGCTTTATCGTGCTTTAAGTGGGAATTCTCCCCATGTTGGGCACCATTTGTTAAAATTAGGTGTCTAGCCTGGCTAGTCAGAGGTCCAGACCCACAGACCTGCCATCCCAGAGTCCCAAACTGCTTAGCCCCCAATCGCTGCTTAGATTCCCAAAAATGACTCAGAGGCTTATATTAACTTCATTCTGTTTGGTCTATGGCTCAGGCACATTGCTAGCTAGCTCTTTCATCTTAGCTCAACCTGTTTTCATTAATCTGTTCTGCCATATGGCCTGTGGCTCACCTGTTTTTCTTAGATGTTTCTGTATACTGTGAATGTCAATCTTTAAATAAAGGATCTGTGTTGGCCCATGACAGGCACCATAGAAAAAGTAGGTAGGGAAATCAGAATAGGTATGAGGAGGGCAAAGACACAGAGAGCTCGAGCCAAATGCCCAAAAGGAGCAAGCTGTAAGGAGCAAGGATGAGCCATGGGCCATTAATCTGTGACAGGACAGATTAATGAAAATGGACTGAATTAAGATGAAAGAGTCAGTTAGCATTGTTCCTAAACCATAGGCCAAAGAACATGAAATTAATATAAGCCTCTGAGTCATTTTGGGGGCCTAAGCAGTGGTGGGCAGCTAGGCGGTCTGGGAGGGAATGTCTGTGGGTCTGGACCTCTGGCTAGCTGGGTCAGAAACCTCATTGTATCTCTCTCTCTCTCTCCCTCTCTCTCTCTCTCTCCCTCTCTCTCTCTCTCTCTCTCTCTCCCTCTCTCTTTCCCTCTTTTTTCCTTCCTTCCTTCCTTCCTTCCTTCTTTCTTTCTTTCTTTCTTTCTTTCTTTCCTTCTTTCTTACTTTCTTTCTGAACAATTCTGTCTGTCTTTCTCCCTAGGAACCTTATATCCTCTACTTTTCTTTAACTGGACTCAGATGTAACCAATTGCATATTTCAATAGACACAGTACCTTCTTCAGAGATAGATATTTTGAAATAATTAAGGGCCATGGTAAAGATGTTATCGTGGAGGAAATGAAAAATAAAAAGGCTGGAAGATGCCAAGTCCCAGAAAAATTTTGATCATATAGGAAAAAACTTTACATATTTCTTCCAAGAAGTTCTTGTGTTCATTTAGGCCAGATTGAATTGAGTGGCTTGTCAAATGTGATGGAAAGACTGCTAGCCAAAATATGAACAGAATTTTTAAATTGAAAAGCAATGTTTCAAAAAAGTGGCAGAGTTAATATGAGCATTAGCTTCAGTCCTCCAGTGATTTAAATAAGGTGGGCCCCCCCTTACCGAAATGTCATTTTTCCAAATTATTGTTATAAATTATGTCTACATGTAGGAATGCATAAAAAATAATCTGGCAAATCAGAAATAAAGGCTCCTGACAAGGCAATACAAGTTCTTTTACATTTTCTGAGATAAATAATATTTTTCCACATTGTGCCTTTGCGATGAATACAAGTCTGGGTTTAATATTTCAACAGTCCTTGGGGGAATGTGCTAGTATTCACTTGCTATGCTCAGTGCCCACGGAAGACGAAAGGCTCCCTAACTACTTATATTGCAGACACATAGCTTAGGCATCTAGGGCTATGTGCATACTATAAATTCATTACTGGATAAGACTGGCCAGAGAAAATGCTTAAATATGTGGGAATATGACAGTCTGCATGCAAATTTTGGGTTATATGAGTTCAGGAAGAAAGGCAGCCAACTAACCTGGCTTTGAGGAATCAGTTCTCAGAGATCACAAAGACCTTTTACTCATTTTGATCAACCTGTTAAATTCTTTGGGATTAGGAGAAGCTTTGTACTATTATTTATTAAAAGTATGCATTTAAATGTTTATCATATTTTTCTGTGCATTTGTCTCTCTCTTTTTGGTTGAATGCTGACAACTTTTTCTCATTATAACATATTAATGTAACCTTCAATCTGTAGTAAGATTTAAGACTTTGAATCACTGTTATAATTACCTTTAACTAGAGTCTAGAGTCACCTGAGTAGAAAGTCTCAACTGAAGAATTGTTTAGAATAGATGTTCTCTCAGATTAAACATTCAGGAATGTCTATTGCAATATTATTATTATACTTATTACTAACTAATTTACTCATTTATTATAATTCTTACTATTACTATTTTAATTGAGATATGTTGTGCAAATAAGCTGGTCACTATAGGCATATGCTTGAATACATGGTTCCCAGTTGGTAGACCTCTTTTAGAAGGATTGGGAGATGTGGCCATATTGGAGGAGTTATATTATTAGAAATGGGCTTTGAGCTTTCAAGAGTTTTCATCATTCACAGTTAGATTGCTCTCTTCCTCATGGTTTGTGTTTTAAGATAGGAATTCTGGATGGGCATGGTGATACTGATGGCTTTTAATGCCAGAATTAGTAAGGCAGAGGCAAGTGGAGCTCTGTGAGTTCAAGTACAGCCTCATCTGCAAAAATTTCAGGACAGCCATGACTGTTACACAGAAAAACACATCTTAAAAACACACAAACAAATGAGCCAAAAAGAAAAAAAAAGATTAGAAATGAAAGGTTTCTGCTGCTGTACCAGTAGCATGCCTGCCTATCTGTCTTCTTGATGTCATGTTCTGATCATAACGGCCATGAGCTTGTGCTCTGCCACTGTGAGCACCAAATTAAATGATTCCTTATATTGGTTTTTTTTGGGGGGGGTGTCATTTTTTTAAGTTTTTATTTTCCTTTTATATACTGTCCACAGTCCCCATTACTTTTCCTCTTCTCACTTACCACCCAGAATTCCCCCACACCACCTGTCATTCATTTTTCAGAGAGGATAAGGCATCCCATTAGGAGTTAACAAAGTCTGACATACCAAGTTGAAGCAGGACCAAGCTCCTCTCCCTTATATCAAGGCTGAACAAGGTATTCTTCTATAGGGCATAAGCGCCAAAAATCCAGTTAATGAGCTAGGAATAAATCCTGGTTGCACTGCCAATAGACCCCACAAACTGCCCATGCCACACAAGTATCATCCACATTCAGAAGACCTAGTTTGGTCCATCCCATGCAGGTTCCTCAGCTGTCAATCCAGAGGCAGTGAGGCTCTCAGTTCATTAGGTCTGCTGACACTGTGGGTTTCTCCATCATGGTCTTGACCACTTTGTTCCTATAATCCCTCCTCCATTTCTTAACCTGAACTATAGGCTTGGCTCAGTGCTTAGCTGTGGATCTATGCATCTGCTTCCACAAGTTGCTGCATGAAGGTCTTATGATGACAATTAAGATGATCATCAGTTTGATTACAAAGGAAGGCCAGTTCAGTCACCCTCTCCCCTCTTTCTCAGGGTCATAGCTGAGACTATCCTTGTGGATTCCTGGGAATTTCCCTAACACCCTAAGTCCCAAATGAGTTTCTCTATCAAGATATTTATTTTGAAATAAATGTTTTCTTGTGTATGTAGCCATGGCCACTGTGTTTTGTAGTGGCAATAAAAACTATAACTAAAACATTGCAGCATGGTTCAGCCTACTGTAGGTGGCACAATCCCTAAGCAATGGTTTCTGGGCTATTTAAGAAAATCAGCTATGCTGTGAGTGAGCCAGCCATCAAGGAACATGTTTGTAGTCCCTTCTGTGATTATAAGTAAGAGATAAGAGATAATGCTGCATGGAATAGAAAACATTTCTACCTTCAGATTTCTGCCTTCAGTTCCTACCCTGACTTTTCTCAATGACTGAATATGACCAGGCAGTGTAAGATAAACCTGTAGTTTATAAACTTGTACTACTATGATTATTTGTAAATTTCTTTTTGTTCTTTTTTTTCCATTTTACTCCTTATATTATTGGGTTGTTTATTCTGGGTAATATCTCATATTTGACAAATATTTTTAAAATATTTTTTCATTCTTCTTATATTTCATATAAGTGGTAAAAGGAACATGAATTTAATTTAAAATTATATATATTTTATTAGTTCTTGAAGAATGCTATATAGCATATTTTAATTATATTCATCACCCTCATCCCAAACTCTTCTCAAATACAACCACCTTTCCTTCCTTCCAAGTTTATGTCACTTTTTTGCAATTAAGGGCAATTTCTATTGCATAATCTTGCATATGTGGCTTTCCTCTTAGATGTGGGTGACTTATAAGGTTCTGAACCCTTAGAGAAAACTAACCCTTCCCTTCTGAACTATGAAGAATTGCTCATAGCTTCTCTAGTAGGGATGGAATTTGCTGTCCAATACCCCTCCATGCTTGGATTCACACAGATCTTGTACATACTGTCACAACTTCCATGAGTTTATATAAGCAACTATTCTAGTGTATACAAAAGACAGTGTGTCCTAGTGATTCTCTTGTTGTGAAGAGACACCATGACCACAACTCTTATAAAGAGAAAAGATTTAATTGGAATGGTTTATATATAGACAATTTAATCATGGTGTTATATGGTGGGATGCAGGCAGATATGGTGAGGGAAGTAGCTGAGTATCCTACTACTTGGCTTACAGGCAAAAGGAAATGATCCAAGACAGAGTTTGGCTTGAACATATTTGAGCCCTCAAATCATTCCTTCACAGTGACACACTTTCTCCAACAAAGCCTATTAGTGCCATTCTCTTTAGAGACCATTTTCTTTCAGATCGCCACACAGTGTTTCATTGTAATCATCCACTGAATCTGCTGTCACAGTTTTTTCCCTTTTTCTACAAAGATCTCTGAGCCTTTGGAGATGGCCATGTGGTATATATATTCCATTTATGATGAAGCATTTTGCAGTCTCTTATTTTATTTGCCTTTTTAAGTCTGTGGTCACTGTGTATTTGATCACCATTTACTGCAAACAGAGCTTCTCTGATGAGGATTAAAAAATGTTTTAATGTATGGGTACAATGATAAGGCATTAAGTATTGGTTTAATACTATATCTCTATATCAGAATAAAAGTAGTAGATTTTCTTCTAGGTTCTATTTGTAAGTGCTTTGTTCTATAATGTTGCCAGGAATTAGTTTTATATTGTGAAGAGAGACTAAACTCCAACCAGAAAGTGGTTGGTTACCCAACAATCATAATATACCAGTATTGCATCAGTGGTCAATGTCTTTCCAGGCCAGTCAATATTATAGCTCACAAAGCTCAGAGCTGAGTGTGATGAATGTTTACTTTTGTCTTCTGGTAATGTGCATTAACATCTTTAATACTCCGAAAGCTATCCAGTATGGATGAAATTTCCAAGTTTGTACCTGCTTGATTCTTTCATGTTCTTATGATTCAAGTATATACAGTCTTCAGCAAGAGGTGCATTTTGAACACAGATTTTATTGTTATGACACTTTTGGGAAACTTGGTACCTCTAAGACATATAGGTAGCAACATCTAAATTGGAATTTCTTTTAATTGTCTTCTCCAATGCCTTTCAATAACTGATGGCATTTTCAAAATAAAATGGTATATTTTTTATACCTGGGGTAAACTTTAATTTATTAACTATTGTCTCTACTCTCATCTACATTTTATAACTATAAAATTAAATGTTTCATTCTTTATTCTTTTTTGAAATAAAAGTTGCTCTTATATTTTAAGAAAAGAAATTACATTTTCTAATTTTGTCTTACTATAAAGCTATAAAAGAGCAGAAGTCATGTCATGACAAAAATTAAGGGGAAATTAATGGCATAAAAAGCAACAATATGCAAAACTATGCCATAAGCTGTGATTTATTGCTATGTCTAGACTGTCCATTTCAGAATTGTTGAGGCATCTGGGCTTATGATAGATGTGGTTGACTGATCACCCTGGAAAGACAACATTAATAATGTGCTTTTAGTGAATGCAAATGTAGTTAGGAGGTTTGCCTTTCCATGTTAAAGAGTTGGGGATTTTGTTCCGATTTTATTCTCCCCAAACTGCTTACATTTAGGCATTAAAATGCTGTGATTCAGATACAGCTAAGCTGTAGAAATATCTTTACTGACTTAAATGACCCCCAAACAGCAGGGAACAAAACCTATTCAGAAAACAAATCCCAACAAGCAGAAATTTATCCCAGATATCAGCATGGTCTCTAGCCATCATCTGTGAGTCTGCATAGGGGCTCAGTGTCATACAACTAAAAATAGAAGCTAGTGCTGTGCCTCAAATAGATATTAAGGTCATTTTTATAGCAGTTAGTGAAGTTTAGACCCTAAGCAAAATCTGAAAAAGTAATAAGCAAATATCATAAAATAAGTCAGACAACCTTTGAATCTAGATACGTTGCCCATTGATCATGTAAAATGTGATTAAGGTAAGCTAATAATAACTAGTGACAATGTATAATTTTGAATTTGGGTCCATGACCTCTTTGGTATCCTGTGGAATATTTGCAGGGGTAGTTCTGCCATTTATTACATGATCATCTTTAAAGTAGTTTCTGAATTGAGGAAATAACACTATGTAGAAAGCCACATATTATTCCCTCACCTCTGTATTTTGTGTCAGTCAAGAGTAGTCAGGCAGATCTTAGCTTCTAATTAAAGTGGATTCTTAAATCTTAATACTTAGGCTTATTTAGTTGAAAACCTGTATCTGGTGGAAATTTCATCCTATAAAACACACACACATATACTACACACAAACACACACATACACACACACACACACACAAACACACACGAGAAACCAAGCTTTTATTGAAAGACTGAGGTCAGAAAACTGATGTATTGAAAGATGAGAAAAGTTAATTCATGAGATAGTAACCTGTGTTCAGTTCACATGAGTGGATAGAGCTAGGGATTCTTTACTTTGGGTGAATGGACAAGTGGGGAGTGGAAACAGAAGAATGAACCTGTGAGAGTTTCAAGTGTCCAGAACAGAAATAGGTGAAAGTTTTCTTGAGTTAGTATTAGCTGGGT
Source organism: Phyllotis vaccarum (assembly GCA_033318265.1). Classification (NCBI taxonomy): domain Eukaryota; kingdom Metazoa; phylum Chordata; class Mammalia; order Rodentia; family Cricetidae; genus Phyllotis; species Phyllotis vaccarum. Next base: position 144,693,043 of record JARWLC010000003.1, on the reverse strand, counting down.
AAGAGCAGTGTAGGCAAGAGCATGTGAAATTGTCCAAGTGTCTTTGTCCTTAATCATTGATGTCAGTAATTTGCTCAAGGTTTCAGGGTGCATGAACTGTCCTAAGCACACAAAAGTATTGTGATATCAAGAGTGGAATCTTGCATTTAGTGGCAGGCAGTCCAGTGGAGATTTTAGTTACAGCAATATAGAAAGAGGAGGAGAACAGACATTCTAGACATTTTGTTCCATCCTCAAAACCAGAGATACTGGAGGTTAAAGACTAAGAGTGTTCTGATTCTTCCCTGATAAATCCCTTGCTATGAACCAAGGAACTTCCTAGGAAACCTCTATAAATGTGCAACTTATGCACACAATTTCTCACCAGCAATAAGAGTATCACTGGATTTGTTACTCAAAATAAAAACACACATTTACACAAGAGAGAGTGTGTGCAAGTGAATGCACAGTTTGTATATATATATATATATATATATATATATAATTTATATTCTATAAATTTTCATAGATGCATATAGGTTTCTCTAAGTGGTATAAAATATTTATAGTGGCAGTCAAAATATATTAGGACCATCTAGAATGTGTCTACTGAAAGCAAGTCCTGGGAAATGTTTAGTGACTGTGACTTTTTGAGTGAGAATTACATGGAGATTTTATGGTTGCCTGCTAAAGGAAGGCTGTAGATTGTTATTACAGTGCTACATACCCTAGAGAAGATACAACAGAGAATTCTTGAACCTCAGCTAAGAGGAGTAGCTGATCTAACAAACTAATGATTTTAATTGAGTTTTTTAGTTATGGCTTTATTAGTTCTATAAAAGAGAAAATATTTTATTGTTGCAAATATTGTAGGAGTTAGAACAGGTATTTGTAGTAGGAGGTTTCTGGCCCTGACTTTTGGGCCTAGCCTCTAGGTTTAGGCCCACAGACCCACAGAGACACACAGATGCTTACAATAGTTTTAGGCTGCTCGGTCTAAGGCCCAGGCATATAACTTGCTAACTCTTTACCCTTAGTCTAACCCATGACTGTTATCCTGTTCAGCCATGAGGCTCAGTACCTTTTCTCAGAGCAGCATAGTTGTCCTCTGCTTCTTCTGGCTTCTCTCTGGCATTCTGTCCTGTTATGCCTGTTCCCAGAGTCTTCTTAGTCTGGTAGTCCCACCCACACTTCCTGTCTGCCTTTGGCCAACCAGCGTCTTGTATTAAACCAGTGGGTAGGACAATTATTTACAATGGAACAACATAATCCCCCTACAGGTATTTATTGTCTTCAGTGTCCTGAATTCTATAAGGAAAATTTAAGATGTGGGTATAAGCATAGAGCCATTGTATATTATTATGGGATGAGAGACTGCTGCAATGAAGAATTGTCACAAAATGTACAGTCAAAGTTATTGTCATTCAGATAAGGGAGAAGTTTCTGCAGTGCTGAAGAAGTTTTTCAGAGCAATAGAATGACTTAGGAATTTGGGTTTGGAGATGCAGACATCTTCCCTTCATTCTTGAATAAGTCCTCATATCTTTTGGGTCTTTCTGAGTTCTTACTAGTGAAAAAGTAAATTAGTACAACTTATTTTTACCTATTATCATAGGTTTTATGATTTTTTCCACCATGAAATAAATGAAAACCTAAATAAATAGTTTATAATTTTAATTTTATTTAAGGGTCAGTGTGGTACAGAGCAAAAATTAAGAGTATCAAATTTGTTTGGTGACAAATATCAAAAGACAGATGTTTAGAAATCTAAATCACTAGTATTACTTGGTGGATAAATACAACAGTATAATGTGATTTGGGTTTGTAGTGAAAAGTTGTTACCCCCTTAGCCTTTCCTAGAGGTTTCCTTAGAGGTTTCTCTATCTGATCATTGATTGATATCCATTTTTGAGCTGAATTTTGTGTGATTTACCTGAAAAATTTCTGCACCAAGATAAGTGTCTCCACTGATGCAACAATCCAAATCATACCAAATCAAACAAAATTAGAAAAGGCCCTGGTTTAGTGGGTAAAGATTCCTTAGATGATTTTCTAGATCCCCAGAGAGAAGATGCAAAAGGGAAACTGAAAACCCACCTGTTTGTTTTCTGTAGTGGAGCGCAATTAAAATATCCTATGGGAGTGATCTTGCGCATCACTTAGGGAGACTAGTCACATTTGGTGGGACTTTCTGGACTTTCTTAGGGGCAAAATCTGAACATAAAGAGGAAGGGCTTATACTAGAATGTTCCAGAATCTTTGAGTAGAGGGATGCTACGGTGCCAGGAACTGATGTGGAGCTTCCACCAGAACATTACTCTTTGAATTAAAAAGACCCAGAAAATCTCTCTATACATGTACGTATATATCTGTAGTCAGTAGTTTCTCTGTCTTGTCTGACTGGTCCTGCAGCCATTTATTCCCAATAATCACACAGAGGCTTATATTAATTATAAACTGTCTGGCCTATGGCTCAGGAATATTACTTGCTTACTCTTACTCTTAAACTAGCCCATGACTTTACTCATGTTTAATTACTTAGCTTGGTAATTTTTCTCATTGCAGCTTTGTCCTCTTCCTCCTTGGCTTGCATCTGCTCTGCTCTTCTTCTTCCTAGAATTTTCCTTGTCTGATTGCTCCACCTATGCTTCCTGTCTGTCTAGCTTCTGGCCAATTAGTGTTTTATTAAACCAATATTTACAGTGACAAATATTTACATTTAACATAAGAGTGTAATCCCACAGCATATTGAATCCCAAAAGTTTCATTGAAAAAGGGAAATCTGTAGCTGTTTTCTCTAGAATGGACAAGAAAATTTCCCCAAATAACTCACATCAGACCTGTACAATGTTGGGCCCAACAGCTGTCCTTGAAATAAGGATGAGAGGGGCTCAGAAGGATCATAACCCTTCATATGATTCTTGTGAGTTCTTTTCCTCATATATACTCAATTCTATATATGAAACAAAAATAATTGAGGTGTAACACTTCTGTAGCATGGTTAACCAGAAATTCATCACTATGCTATTTTTAAGTAACCCTGATGAGATCATTATCTAGACTTGGACACAGTTATTTATTTTATGTTTACTGAATAGATACTTCTTTACATCTCCCCAGGAATATAGCTCTATTTCCAATTGTGAAGATTTTGTTCTAATGACTTATGATCTTAAACAGTGACTTTCTCCTCACAGCCTCAGGAGGCCTTGTACTAAAGTAGAGAATGAGCCCATGTTATACTTTTTTGAGAATCTAGAAAAAAAATATACTGATTGTACATTATTACTGTACCAAGTTGACAAATGAATTAATACTTTTCTTATACTCTGAGAGAGCTTGGACATACAGATTAGTATGCTAAAGCTTACACAGCCATAACTTAAACTAATTGCCATCAGCAGCACTGTTTGGGGAATTAATAGTTTTTGTGCAGAACAAATGCTAAATACTATATGTGAGTTTTAGTAAGTCATACTTACAAGACTGGTTTTTTCTTATTTCATGTCTTTTTATTCTAATAACTATAAGACAGTGTTAAAAGGTACCATTTTCATTAAAATTGTATATACTCACTTTCTATTTACAGTTTTAAATATGTCAAATGATTTATGTCTGGCATTAAAGGTAGCATAAAAATGAGTATTGAATATTGCTGTCTTGAGGTCCTATCATGACATTTTTGTTATTTTTACAGACAGACTTTTCAGAATGATTTGAATTGTGTTCAAATAATCACAATGTAAATATTTATGTGTCACTTTTTCCTTTCAAATAAAGCATGTTATTTATGTAAATGGAATTAACAGTAGTGCTTTAATAAATATTTTTTATTAACAAGACTATTTTTATTCAACTTCTCAAGAAGTAAGACTAGTTAACTAAGTTTTTAAAAAAAATATCTTGAATTAATAAATCAGATGCTTCTTTGCCATGGATTTTCAGTATAGTTACATATGTCTATAAAGGATAGTATTGCAATAAACAAGTAGTCTTTCTACCTTCTTCCATTTGGAACTGTCAATTTACCAATATTGATAAGTGTGACTGATTATTTTTGATACTCTTTAATGATGTATGATACTTTTGCTCTCTCTAAAATACAAACACCCTGCTATTAATTGAATCTCTGTTTCCCAAGTTCATACATTGAAATCTAATCCCATGTGATGGTATTTTGAGGGAAAGAATGGTTAAATTATGAGAAACCCAATGTATGGAAATAGATACTATACAGATAATACTCAAGAAGAAAGCTACTTGCCTTCTTCCTTCATGTGAGGTTCCATAGAAAGAAGGCCACCTCCGTGCTTGACACTGGATCATAAGCAGAGCTAGTTGATCTTAAATTTTTTAGTGTCCCAATTATGAGAAATAGATTTCTATTGTTTCAAAGCTATCAGATTTCTGGCATTTTGTTATAGTAACTCCAATAAACTAATAAGTAGGAGGACATGTCTTTGCCTTCATTGTGGAGAAATTCATTAAGATAAATGAACTTTTCTTTTTTTTCATGTACTCAATTATGCATCAATTACTAAATTCTTTCCATAGTCATGGTCCCAGTACTGGAGCCAGAAGTATTTAATGGAATAAAACAGATAGATTTTATCCCACATGAAATTTAAACTATAGTAAAGATAGGCAGATGAGTACTTCACTTTTTCTCTATAGCAGAATGAACATGGAGAAAATGAATATAATATATAAAATAGAATGTAATAGTGAGAGACGTTTTGCTATTTATAAAGCTAATAAAGTATATAGGATAAAGACTCTTTCTTTTTGAATATGAGATTTTATAAATGTGAATCCTGACTTAGATGATATCAAAGAAGGGAAATTGGGGAAGGAAATAAACAGTAGAGGAATCTTGATCACGTATATGCATGGAATCTAGTACAAAGTTGAAGCTTGGCCAGTAACACTAGTAAGTGGGAGAATTAAAGTTGAAATTAGTGGAGAAGTACTCATATTGTTGAAATTTGAACATGAGAATACAATAAAGATAAAAAGGCAAAGGATTTTTGTTGTAATAAGGTTTCTCGGTACCTGGGCAGCCTGAGATCTGGACCCAGAGATCTGGAACGCCTGACCCCTTAGTCGCCCACTACTGATCAGGCCCTCAAAATGACTCAGACGCTTATATTAAGTTCATGCTGTTTGGCCTATGGCTCAGGCACATTGCTAGCTTGCTCTTTCATCTTAAATCAACCGATTTCCATTAATCTGCCTATCACGTGGCCCGAGCTCACCTGTGTTTCTTACATGTTGCTCCTTTGGGCTTCTGGCTCCGTCTGTCTCTGACTCCGCCCTGCTTCTCCTACCTACTCTGATTTCTCCTCCTACCTTTTCTATGGTGCCTGTCATGGGCCAAACAGCTCCTTTATTTAAAGATTGCTATTCACAGCATACAGAAAGACATTCCCACATCAGATTTTGATTGTACATTATATAGTAGGCACCAAAATAAGACTATGACATGGGTATAGTTAAAGAGAATTATTGTGAAGGTCATGTAAAATTCTCAAAGAAATAATGAATGTTTTTCTGGGGTTTCATAGATAGCTGCAAATATTCTTAAGTTCACAAAGCATCCACCACTTAGCTGATGTGTACTCTTGTATGATTCCCCTTCCCTGACAAGAAGCCAGCAGAAATATCTTGATCTGAGTTGGTCAATTGAGACTGTCCTTTACACAGACCATTAAAAATAGCAAATTTCAGAGGGAACCGACAGTTGGATGAGATTGGCTGAGTCAGTATACTGCAGAAGTGGCTCATCAGAAGAAAAGAATAGAAGGCAGGCCTGAGATAAGTTGTGAAGTGGGTATCCAAGAAATCAATGGTCCAGTGAGAGAAGAGTAAAGGACAGTATAAAGGAGTCTGTCAAGGTTAGCTTTCATAAAGGGTTAAGATTAGAATGCACAAAACCCATGCAGTAAACACTATTTCTCCTGTAGAAGGTCATTTTACTGTTACAAATCCCTCATCTACCCAGAATCTCGTCATTGCATTGTTCTCATTGCTTATGAATGTTTGTGCACCCAGCCTTCTAATTTTGGGTACACAGGCACCTGAAAATTGAAACACATATAACTACTTGAGTAACTGGCTTAAGAAGACACACTACAGGTGCAATAGTGGCACAAGTATGAGAATAATAAACCACTTCCTGATTGTATTTAAGACATAATCCATGAGATGGAACACATACCTGCTACAGCTATTGGGGCCAAGAACCTATTATTAGACATATTATAGGCCTTATTGAATAATCTATTAGTATTCTTTAAGTGGACATAATATTAAATGGATTCTTTACTTATATAAGTAAGTACTCAACTTACTGTTATAACATTAGAAATTCTATTTGCAGTAGACTAAGATTAACACAGAGACCCACATCTGGTTAATGTACACAGATGAAGAGGCTGTAGCAATCTTAACCAAGAATGGGACTTTTATACATACCCCACCCCAGAGGCACAGGGATCATTGCATATTAGGGTGGAAAGAGTGTAAAAACCAGAGCTGGTGGATGATGGTAAGAAAAAGATGTCACAGCAGGCGCCATTCCACAGTGATTATGACTACAACATGCATAAGAACTGTGCACCCTCAAGATAGACAGCAATCCCATCATGGAGTGTTACACAGTCTCACCCCTAGATAATTGACTATTGTCAACTGGTAACTTCTGAAAGAGAATAGGTTTCCTTTAATAGTTTATCACTAGTAGATAAATGATGCCCTAGAAGGCCACAGATCCAGGAATAAATGGAAAGACAAGCAAGAGTCCATGGGTTTGAAAAAATAAAAAATAGATACAAAGTGAAGTAGGGTAGAGGTGATGGATTATAATCAAAAACACTCCTTGAAAATATCTAAGAACTAATAGATAATCATTAAATAACCAGGACTACTCAAAAGACTATAGTCTTATCAGAGCTTACCCTCTGCAGGATGTAGCCAGCACTGGGTTGCATTGCTTCATGCACCAGGGGAGATCCTCATTAAGTAATGTGAAAGAGAAGTATGGGAAAGGAGAGGAACTGTTTACCCACTGACACTCTCGGGAGCCGCATGGTTACTGTCATTTGTCATGACATTTAAAATTTTCTCTGCTTTTCTATCATGTGCTGTGTTTCCCCCATAAAGGTTCTTTCTGTTCATAACCTGTACATAGCTTTTCCTCTATCAAAAGGCTGGTTAAAATGCAGAACATTGCTTTCTGTCTTCCCATTTTGCTTCTTGCTGCTTCTCTTGAAAATAATTGCTGTATACAGTCAATCCACAAAGAATGAAAAATAGGTAGAGTCTGTACAGAGTCTGCATTATAAATTTAAGATTGCAATCTCTTCGTTTTCAGAAATGTCAAAGATGAGGGTGCGTTTTTTTTTTTCATTTCTTTCCTGTCAAAAGGATAAAATTTAGTTGGTTGATTTACTTTTTATCATCTAAACATTAATTTTTGCAAGGCAAAGAAACTTTTCCATGTGGATTTAAAAAGATATTATATCTGATCCCTAAATCTCCACAGCAGAGGTAATACATTAGAGATGGGGGGTGCTCTTCTTTTACATTCTCATTTATCATTTAGTATATTTCCTTTTTATGTGCACAAACAAAGTGTGATAGTTTGCATTTCTATGCCAGTTCTACTAAGGTGTATATCTCCAGTGCACTTCAAGGAGTAATGTTTATAAGAGAATTGTGAAAATATGACTCTCCATTTGATAGCAAGATAGTATTAACTTGCATTGCTTAAATTATGCTGCTTATATGTGAGATATATGCAACAGTTGGAATTAAAGATCTATGACGGTTGTGTGTGTAGGTAATCAAATCTAGGTCATTGCATTAGAAGCTCTTGGCATGGCACTGTAGTTACAGCTTTTCATTGTCGCAGTTCTTTAGTCGATTTTTAAAAGCATTATTCCAAAGTTTTGTTTCATGCACCCAGCCTTTTTTTTTTCTTCAATAACTTCCTGCTGCTCCTTGCATGAGTGGCTTTTAAAATCACCTTTGGAGCTTTCTCCACCAGTCTTTATATCTTTCAGTATAAACTATACTTCTAAACCTGTAACTCTGTGATTTCCAAGAAATTTGTACCCTATTTTTGTTCAAGTTGTTTCTAGAACAATTTGACTACAGTTGGCACCTTTAAAATTTCCCTTATAATTTTCATAGCAGATAATATATTAAAACTAATTATAACAGTTAAGTATCACACGAAATAATGAGACTAAGCGATAGATCTCTGAAGAAGTTGGAGATACTAGAGGGAATAAACACCACAGTCAAATCTTACTCAGCTGTCTTCTAGCTTTCTCAGCCTCGATTCTCTTGGAATGGCTTTTCTCTGTGTTTGAATCCCATCTTTAAGTATTCTTTCAGTAATTAAGGCGTGGCCCCACCACACCTGCTTGGGAGCCCGGAATTCCTTCTATAATCTGAAGTGACCTTGACTCAGTTGGGATTAAGGGTGTAGGTCACCACTCCCAGGATACTCCTTGTGCTGGGATTAAAGGTTTGAATCACCACTCTGATTTTCCTACACTGACTGTGGTTAGAGCTCTGGGACTTCTGGAGCTTTTACTAACCTCCCACATAGACTGTGAGTAGATTCCCTCTGATATCTCCAAAACTTCTGAAACTTTATTAAACCCCACAGTTAAGAGTAAAACTTCAACAGGATTAGCAATCCATGTTAAAAAATAAAATATGGAGTGACATACATGGTGAGGGAACAGAAGAGAGGAAAGAGGCTACAGATATTGACTCAGAAACTGCAATTATTTGTTTTTTTTTTTTAAAGTGATACTTTGGTCATTTCAGACCATGCATAACAATCCCACTCATCACCTAGTATCAATCTTGTAGTGTCAGCAGAAATGAAAACTAATAAAATATAATTAAGGTAAAAATAAATTATAATACAAATAATTAGTAAATTTTGTTTATCCAAAATTTTTAAAATATGAAACATTCCATAACTTATGCTGAAAATATGAATAACATTTAAATATTAGTCTGTAAAGTATTTTAATGAGAAGAAATAAGGAATTCTTTTATTTAGAAATTGTAACATTAGAATAAAGAACCTCTTGTTTTCTGTGTTGACCAGTTCTTTTAGGTGAGACATCACATATGAAGAAGGTGAGTCATTTGTTTCCATAGGGAATTCTGCTGAGGGAGCAACAGTCTTAAGAGCCAGTAAATGGATGGCTCTTGGCCTTTACTCTACCTTGTGTTGGTTTTATGTGTATGGATGGTCATTCCAGGTAAGAGCTGTTTAGGGCACTTTGATCAATAGGAGAAAACCAGTGTATCCTGTTCCCAGACTCATAAGTGTTTAATTAAAGGTTTGCAAGACCTAAAAATTAATATTGGAAATGATCCTATGAAAAAACCTTGTTCAACTCATCAATTAATGCCAAAGATAACAGAATGTGAATCATTTATCAAACTGAGTTAACTGTTATTATTTTTTAAATGTATATATTAAATATTTCAATGTGTGTATTTATTGTATAATATTTAAATCAGTAGTTAGCATTTCTTTATAATGAAAGCATTCAATATCCTCATCTGGCTTTTGAAATGTATAACACCTTACTTGTAGTCATACTACAATGGAATAATAGCACATAGAACATTTGCATCTTAAAATAATCTTTTATCTAAAGAAAATTTAGTATTGATCTCATTTTGTCTTTCTGTAGACTCTACTCTCTGTGGCTGTATAATCACTATTCTATGTTACAATGAGGTTTCTTGGTCCTGGGCAGCCAGAAGTCCAGACCCACAGACCTGCAGTCAGTCCCAGACCCCTTAGCTGCCCACCGCTCAGGCCCCCAGAAATAACTCAGATACTCATATTAACTTCATTCTGTTCAGCCTATGGCTCAGGCACATTTCTAGCTTGTTCATATATTTCAACTCAACTCATTTCTATTAATCTGTCTGCCACATGGCCTGTGGCTCATTTGTGTTCCTTACATGTTGTTGTTTTGGGCTTTTGGCTCAGTCTGTCTACCTTTGCTTTGTTTTTCTTACCTATGCTGTGTTTTTTTCTCTTACATTTTTTATGCTCTCTGTCATGGGCCAAGCTTTATATAAAGATTGACGTTCACAACATACAGAAAGACATTACCATATCACCTCTCCTTTCTGTCTAATCAAAAAGGTTTAAATTTTAACGTAGCAAAATTATATATAACAAAATAGCCATCAAGCAAGAATTATAGTTACAATATCTAGTCTATTTGTATTTAGCAAAATTAAAGAGAATACTCTATCATCTATCTTATCTTTATGAATCTAAAGTTTCATATCCAATATACCTTTCATATGGCTAAGAAAACTGTACCATAACTATCTAATCTTTAACTATATCAAAGACCCTAGAAGGATATATTTACCCAAGTAAATCAGAAGTACAAGCAACTTCCAAAATCTAGAAACGACTGAGATGACACCTATCTATCTAGACAGTCACCCAAAGTTCCTTTATAAAGTTGGGGCATCCATCTTCAGCCTAGAGGCATAGAGTTTCTTTTCATTTAAGTAAAGCAGGAAATCTGCTCTGCTTATTCATCAGTTGCTTCTCCTTGGGTCTTGAAGAATGTCTGACAGTTTTCTCTGCAAAGCAGGAATGTGAATGACCATCTTGGCTTGTTCTGCCAAAGTTTAGAGGTCACTTTCTTAGGGAACCTGCATGTCCTGTTTAAGCAGCACACTGTCGAACAGTCAATACAAGAAGAGGCTCTCATCCAGTGACTAACTGTCATCACAAAGAAAGTGGACTCTATATGGAGTTTCTTCGATGCCCATTTTTCTCTTGAAGTAAATTGGTGCTGCCAGGAGTAGATCTGTTTCACTGTCCAGAAAACTCTAAGTTCTTGAAACATTTTAAATGCCATATTCTGTAAGTCTTAGAAGTGTTTGAAGATTACCTATCTAATCGAATTATATCTTTATATACCTAAAAACTAACATGTGTTTCTTAATTATACATTACAATTTTAAATCAGTTACATAAACATCATATCTTAAACAAGAGTAGAAAAATATATACAGCATAAGAGAATTTATAAATTTGTATTAATAAGCCAAAATCTATACCAATGTAAAACATTTTGAGATTAACAGCTGATTTATTTAAAGTAAATTAAATAATCTAATTTAAAAAAATATCATTGATATACCATATCCCCTTTTCTTCTTAGAAAGAGATTAACTATGACTATTAACCATTTATAATAAAAAGAATCATTTACAAACAATATTTGGGGAATTTGGGTGTAGTTTTTTGTTGTAGCGGGTTCTCTGGGTCCCGGGCGCCAGAGGTCCGGGACCCACAGACTTGCCCGCCTGAGACTGCTTAGGAACCCACCGCCGCCCAGGCCCCCAGAAACGACTCAGACGCTTCTATTAACTTCATGCTGTTTGGCCTATGGCTCAGGCACATTGCTAGTTAGCTCTTACATCTTAAATCAACCCATTTCTATTAATCTGTTGGCCACGGGGCTCGTGGCTCACCCGTGTCTCCTTACATGTTGTTCCTTTGGCGGCTTCAGCTCGGTCTGCCCCGACTCCGCCCTGCTTCTCCTACCTAAACTCTGACTCTCCTCCCACTTCCTCTATGGTGCCCGCCATGACCCATAACAGCTCCTTTATTTAAAGATACAGCACACACAAATGCATTCCCACATCAGTTTTTTATTATAACTTTTTGCTGATTATGGGGCTTTGAAAATCTCATGGATTCTTGAGACTGGATCATAGTCTGCAGCCCTGAAGCTGATATGGCAATATGCTTCCATTAGAATTTTTTTTAGGGAGTCTTGGTTGATGAAACCATATTTGCCTGGAAGTAATCTACAGTTTCTTATCTTCTGTGGAAACAAAAGCAGAACTTTTTCAAAGCAATAAATATACACAAATTTCAAAATCAAAATACCTTTAAAATATATATTCTTATTTAACTTAGTAGCCTTTATATTTGCAGTCCATTGTCTTTCTGCAGTTAGCTCATTAACAGTTAAAAAATTAAAAGAAAACACAATAACAACCAAAATCCAGATTTTGTGTATTTTTCATCCTCACGTGGCTTATTATATTTTTATTTCTCTATTTTTCTTCTTAAAGACTTTATCTTCTCTCTTTTGTCTCTGAAGCCTATGCACCTTTTACCTACATTGTGATCCATTTATAGGTTTTTCTTTTCATCTGAATTTGTTTTATTGTGAATCTTTAATCATCTTTCAACCATAAGAGCTTTTACAATACTCACTCTCTCTCAAAGAGCCTCATAGTTTTTGCAGATAAAGCTGAATCAGTAAGTTCTCTTAAAAGGCCCACATCTCTTTGTGGCCAGCAAGAAGAGCAGACCCAAGAAAATGCTGCTACTAAGTATCTGCTATTGTTTCCTTTTTGTTCAAAATAAACAGAAACTTTAAACTAATCACATGCTACTGAGTCTTCTTTGAGACTTCAGGAACTGGCCTGGTTGCATCTTACACTCTTGCCACCAGTCTGCCAGAGCCATTTTGAATGTGGCAGGATGCCAAGCTTTCTCTGTACAATGACCCACTTAGATTCACAATTTGGAAGCTACTTTGGCTCAGTTTCTGTGAACTAGAACCCTTTTTAAACTTTCTCAGGCCTTAAGTGCATATCCGTCCAACTCAGGGATGCTATCTGTTACAATGAGTTTTCTTGGTCCTGGGCGGCCAGAGGTCCAGACCCACAGACCTTCAGACCCAGACCCCTTAGCTGCCCACCACTGCTCAGGCCCCCAGAAATAGCTCAGATGCTCATATTAACTTCATGCTTTTCGGCCTATGTCTCAAGCACATTGCTAGCTTGCTCTTACATCTCAACTCAATCCATTTCCATTAATCTGTCTGCCACATGACCCATGGCTCATCTGTGTTCCTTAAGTGTTGCTGCTTTGGGCTTCTGGCTCAGTTTGTCTGACTGTGCCCTGCTACTTCTACGTATGCTGTGATTTCCCCTTCTACTTTTTCTATGGTGTCTGTCATGGGCCAAAACAGCTCCTTTATTTAAAGATTGACATTCACAGCATACAGAAAGACATTCCCATATCAATTCTACTCACAGATTTCATTAGATCAGACATTTTCATCACATCTCTAAGTGAGATCATGTACTTGCCTTTCTGTGTTTGACTTATTTCACTTAACGTAATGCTTTCCAGTTCTCTCCATGTTTTTAAAAATAACTCATTTCTTTGGAATGACATTGATTTCTGAAAATATTGATGATATTACACAATCCCAATAATAGAAGCTTTGGAAGTCCTTTTTCTTCATAGAAAAATTTTCACAGCTTTTTTATCTAAAGAAGACCTGATATATGGATCTTTCTTAAATATTCATTTGAATTCAGGTATACTGATTAAAACCTTGTGCATCATTCATCATTCTAATTACGTTCTACTCCACAAAAGTTATTTATAGGTCATCAAAGGTGCTCATGTGTGCTTCAGTGAAGACCCTTTTCAACACAATGGAGCCCTCAGAAAATTCTTTTTAATGTAAACACTCTAAACTTTTGCTTAGTCAATTTAAATTTTTAGTATTCTGTGAAGCCAGTTTAATGTTACCAAAGACACTGGATTTAGAAAGTTTTTATTTTGGGTTAATAAACAAGTGAATTGTGAATAGAGTAAGCTTTACATCTATTCATACACACACACACACACACACACACACACACATACACACACAAAACACAGAGAGAGAGAGAAAGAGAGAGATGCTTTCTATAATGAGTAATTACTTAATTACAGAGAACATTGGAAGAGACTGTTTTCTTCTGCCTCACTGAGAACTTAACCAGATGTTTAATAGGTCTAATCATTAGATATATTTAGAGGAGTATATATGTTGTGGTATATGGAAGGAATTTTCTGATTCACATGTTATATGTATAGCATTTTATGTACATTTGTGTAATGTTTAAGCACTGTGTGATCACTAGATCTTTCTTTCTACCTCCCAGTGTTTCTATACCTGCTTAATCTTTCATTGGTATCCTAGAATTTATTTATTAAAGATTAAAAAACAAAGGCACAACAAGGTAAATATCTTTAAGGAAATTATGACTTAAAAATAATTTATTTTATCTACTAGAAACATTTTTACCTGAGCAACATTAAATATAGAATGTTTTTCATATTTAATCATTTTAAACATTTAAATAAGTTGTCTTTATATTTGTGATATGAAACTAAATGGTGGATAAAATCTTACCAGTAGCATTGTCCAAATTGAGCCAATATCATGATTTATAGACAATTGGTAAGTGGGTTAGTTGATCATGGATATTGTCAATTCATTTTTATTCATGTTTTCATTTAATTTTTCAACTATAAAGTCTTACAAAGTATTCTAAATACTTATTGCAGGTTTTTATACTTCAGTTTAAATTGCATGCAGTAATGGGAAAGAGACATTCTTTTCCTTCTTTGGATGAAAATAAAATTTGTAATATCATTAGTTATATGCTACATTAATACCCTAAATGTGTGAATATTTAGCATAGTGCTACTGAAATAAAGAGAAATAGTGAATTATGTCTGCCCTGAGATAATTTATGGCCTATTGGGTGGCAAAAATCTGCATAAAATGGTATTCTCAGCAATGTAAGGCATTTCAGAGTAGTAAATGCACACTTCTCATCTCTTCTTTATCCTCTGATTTCTAGATAAGTGTTTGATAGCTATTTTCATCCTAGTCATACATTCCTAATTCTTCCAGTGTCTTATATTTCCATACAAAAAGTTCCTCCCTACATTACTTCAATCCTCTGTCTTTTATTTGAAACTTTTTTCTCAAGTTTAATTATAGTTTTAAAGGGAAAATATATAGCTATTCTATTCTCTTAGGCTCTTTACTACTTGATTCGTGGGTTTTTTAAAATGGTATTTTATCCATTGATGAATTTAACCCTCTTTGCATTCTATTAAAATTTGTTTCAATCTTTATCTGAAGAATAACCCATTATTGCCACAAACTCTTTAATCAGCTCTATGACCTTCATTCTCCTGTAAGCAATGACCCATAGTGGTAATTTTAGACAAAGAGATCCTTCA
The DNA here is from genome assembly GCA_033318265.1 of Phyllotis vaccarum. Lineage (NCBI taxonomy): Eukaryota > Metazoa > Chordata > Mammalia > Rodentia > Cricetidae > Phyllotis > Phyllotis vaccarum. The sequence continues at coordinate 144,677,937 of JARWLC010000003.1, read as the reverse complement.
TATTTAACTTGATGAAAAGATAAAAATCACTTTGTTCACCCTTAGTGACCCTATTTGGACATATTTATTTAACAAAATCCTGGATTAACTATGACTTGTCAATTACATAAGATAAAACATAATTATAGAAAATATTAACCTATTGAAATTAGCCATGAATGGGAAAGATAGAATTAGTTGGAATAAGTAAAGTAAAGATGGAAAGAAAAAAAAGGGACTTAGAGTAAATGACATTTTCTACTTAGAGATGCTAAACTTTGATGATTACATGTAAATATTTGGGGTGAGACTGCTCAGCAGCACAGAGTGTTATCTTATTGATGCTCAGTTGAGGGATAGTGTTTGAGAGAACCAAGGTCTTGTGTTTTGTGAGTAAATCAAAAATAAGTTTCTTTTCTTGTAGATACCAAAATTAAATACTCCATAAAAATTTCTGATTTGATATTTCACCTGTGGCAAGTGAGTGCAATCATTTGAGCAAGTAGTTTGTGTATTGGACACTTAAAAGTTGATATATTTTAATGTTTCTGGTTCCACCACTTCTATTGTTTTCACTGTCTCTCCTCAAAGAGAATTCTCTAGAAGACAATTTTGTATCTGTGTGGTCTTCTCTTCCATGCTTCCTAGCTGTCATACAATGAACAGCCTCATCTACTGCCTTGATAGGTTATTTTACTTCAGGCCCAAGGCAAAGAATATATTCATCCACACATTAAAACTTCAAAATCCATATGGCAATATGACTCTTTTCTTTTATAATTATTTTTTTAGGTGTCCATTACCATGACATAAATCTTAATATATAATGGCTCACACTTAAAGAAGTAGGGTACCAGCCCATGACATATACCAGTATGCCATTCTAATGCCGGTAAGAAAGGAGGGTGAGATCCAAAGTCAGGAAGCTAGAATGAATTCCCTCAGAGAAGCATCTTTCACTTTTCATGACACTCAATAAAAGAAAAAAAAAAAACAGGTTGAGTTTTGGGTGGTTTTCAATGTATTTTTTTGATGTCCTGCTTTGAAGATATGCTGGATAAATGGTCTAACTTAAGGCCCAAGCCGTGGGAGAGAGCCCATGCCTCACATTGACTTGATGGCCAGAAATCAGACCCTGGATAACCCAGAAACCAAAGATAGAATCAAATATAAATAACAAGAAAACAATGAAATGGTGACTCCTAATAATGTACTGCTCTACTTGTAGGCTCATGCAGAATCCAGTTGTCATCAGAGTCTTCATCCAGTAACTTATAGAAACAGATACTGAGATCCACAGCTAAAGATTAAGGACAATGTGGGAAATCCCTCAGAAGAGGGGGAGGAAAATTTGTAAGAGCCAGAGGTATTAAGGACACCAGACAATCAGGGACCACAGAAGCAACTATGCCCTTGAAACAATTTCCACTCCTCCTCGTCTTAAATACTATTAATTCTATATTTCACAGAAAATATCACTCCTGAATTTTTCTGAAAGAAGATTCTTATGGCTTAAAGTTTAGCTAGTATATAATGAAAACCCAGAACCAGATATTGGGGAACAGCTGGTATATTAGAGATAGAGAAACAAACCACAGCCACTTCTCATGTACCCAACTCCTTAGCCTGTCTCCAGGAATCCTCCAACTGCAAGTCTCTCTGTCCTTAGCCTAAAAGGAAAGAAAAGGTCTGAGAAAGCTGAAATACTCTCTTCTCTTGCTCTGTCCCACTCTTTTAATTTCCTTTTCATATTTATAAAACTAGTATTAAAGTTATGGGTTGCCACACCTGGCTTGGCTCTGTGTCTGACTCTAATTTTCCAGATTAATTTATTAAATATATATCACCTTATATCCCCATTTATGTCAAAAATTTAAAAACATGGATTATATCTAAGAAAATATATATACTATAGGTATAATTGTAGTAAGAGATTTCTGTCCTGGGCTTTCCAGCCTAGCCTCAAGGTTTAGGCCCGTAGACCCACAGTCCCACAGAGACACACAGATGCTTACAATAGTTTTAGGCTGATCGGCCTAAGGCCCAGGCATATAACATGCTAACTCTTTATCTTTAATCTAACCTATGACTCTTATCCTGTTCAGCCATGTAGCTTGGTACCTTTTCTCAGAGCAGCATAGTTGTACTCTGCTTCTTCTGTCTTCTCTCTGGCATTCTGTTCTCTTCTTCTTGTTCCCAGAGTTTTATTAGTCTGATAGCCCCAACCACACTTCCTGTTTGCTTTTGACCAATCAGAGTTTCTTATTAAACCAGTGGGTGGGACAATTATTTACAATGGAACAACATAATCCCCCTAAATATAATAACTATATGCAATATGTACATCAGTAATATCAAGTCCAAGAACAATTGGCAAATTAAAAAATATACATTGTTTTATTTTCTGTTTGAGTGAATCCAAAGGATTGTACCTAATTCACTTTCTATCTAACTTGTATGATTAACTGAAAACTATCTTTTAAATGCCTCTCAAACTTATCTATCTTAAACTCTTAGTGAGTTTCCTTTCTAAAACTGTCACTAGGAAACTATAGCAATTACATTTTCACCTCAGAGACCCAAGAAGGAAATATTATTAACTTAGGAAGCAGGACATGCAAGCAAGCATGTAAAAAATGAAACAACTGGCTACCTAGACAGTTACCCAAAGCTCCTCTGTATCATTGGAGCATCCATCTCCGGTCTAGAGACCTAGAACATCTGACAGACTTCTTTGTGAAGCAGATTATTCTTAAAGAGTTTACTACCTTGTATTGACATATTTTGGCAGTTCTTTTTTGTATGTCCTGATTGTCTGTTTTGGATATCACACTGTTAGCAGTTGAAGCAAGGGAACTTTCTTTTCCAGTGTCTATCTTTTTATACAAAAAAGATTAAATCCATATGGAGTTTCTTAGATGTCCATCATGTTCTCTGAAGTATCTTGGTACTGCCAGGAGCAGACATGTATCATTGTCATAAAAATATAAATAACCTATATTATAATATTTTAAGTGTCTTATTCTGTAGATCTCTGAAGTGTTTGAAGATGACCTGTCTGTCTAAAATATCTGTTTGACCTTGAAAACTTATCTAATATGACTATAAGTTTGATTATAATATCTAACTACTAACTTGTATGACTTTATATCCCAATTAGTTGGTAATAATAACTTTCATGGACTATAATTTGTATTACATCGTTAGATTAACTGTATAGATACAATATATTAAACAAGCACACACACACATATATAATTGTATATATATATACAATTTATATGTATATACAAATTGTATATATATATATATACAATTTATATATAATATACAAAAAATCTAAACAATCCAATGTAAATTATTTAAAACTAGTAATTGCTTATTAAAAGTAGATTCAATAATCTACCACTAAGTCTTATCATATCCATATTCTCCTTTTCTCAGAGTAAATTCCGTAATGTACTCTTTTATTCAATCACATGTGTATCTCATTTTTCAAGCAAGAATCCTGCATCCAATCTTTCATGTTCTGCCTTTTTTCCTAACAATAACCAGTAGCAATTTGTAACCAATTACTTTAAACAATGACCATTTGGAATGTGGCCTTATATATTTAAATTTACTTCCTGTGATTTAGGGACAATTTTTAGTCAAATTTAGAAGACACAAATTTGTTAATTGTTAAGATCTAAAATAAGTAGATGTATCTTTTGTGGTCCAGACTTTGCATAATGGGAAAGGGCAGGGCTTGTCTCAAGTCATGAATAGAGTAGTCTGTAAAGCTGGTTCATCTTAGCTAGCCATCTTGAAATTGCTAAGAGAAGTCTGTAGTCCAAATCCAATCTTGAATTGGTGTTCGTCAGACAAATAGCATTGTCACAATCCATGTGTAATCATCCTTGTGGGCCCCCATCTTTTGGTGACTACAAAGGTCACAGTTAGGCATTGTACTAGTTCAATATAGAAAACTGATGAGATTAAATCTAAAACATTTTACAGGAAGTAAGATAAAGTCTTTTTCTAGAATTAGTACTCTATATGTATATTAATATCACTACAAATGCTTGTAACATATATATATAATATTCTAATAAATTTTATATAAAATTTCTACATTAAGAAAAATTTTTAATAGTCAAAATAATCCAAAATACCATGAGATTAGTAATAGAATATTTCCTAATTTTGATAATTCTTCTGTCCCATATCAAATGACTCTTCTGAAATGGTACAGAGAATTTTCATTTTCTTTTAACAACTGTGCTTGTGTTTGGAGAAGAAAGGAGCCACACTCTTAACTCCAATTCCAGCTTTAATTTATAACTGAATTAGGACTTCAACTTTTATTAGAAGTATAGAGATATAAATGTTAGGCAGTGAGATTTAACCTTGTAGAGTATACTGGTGCCAATAGGTCTGATTTTTCTTTGCTTGTAAATTCTTTCTGGATAGTCTTCTATGTTAGATGTCTAGATGTCAAGGTCTTTTAGCTTCTTTCAGATGAGTATTCCTATTTTTTTTTGTAAAGACAAATACAAAAACTTACCGTGGCCCTTGTTTGGTGAGGTTTTTACAACTAAAAGAATTGTCCCAAGGTGGGTCAGCTCAGCACAGCACATCTACTCTAGGCAAGTCCAATTTCCTCAGGGGATGGGGGGATGGTAAATGTGGAGGATAAAGGCTGACTGGGAGGAGTTGGGAGGATAGAAGTGAGGGGAGCAGGGTGATACATTGATAAGAAAGACATTTCTTTATAAAAAATAATTAAATGAAGAAAAAAATTATAGAATTACCACATGGTTATTTAAGACCAATTCAATTGTATTTATGTTTTTCCTATACAGTGTTTAATATATTGGCCCTATAGTTAGTAACAAAACATGAAGCTAATTAAAATGATAAGTATTAGAAAGTAAGTCACAACATTATTTTCTGAGAAGTACTTTTGAAAATAAGCAAAATGGATAAATATGGAAACAGTAACAACTGTGATTTGTTTATGCAAGATTTTAATATGTATAGCTTTTATAAATAATCTCAGGTAAACTGAGGCTGGTGGCTTATGCTTACTTCTCATTCTGCATCTATGATAATCTAGATTTTAGATTTGCCTTCATATAGGATCATTCTTTCCTTTGTCTTCCTTGTACATGATTTTAGGCCTCTGCGCAGTAGGATAGTGTTCTTTACTGTGGCCTCTCAAACGTGGTGAGGACAGACACATCACAACAGTTAATGTAGAATGGTAGAAATGTCTTTTTGAATGTTGTGAATGTGCATTGTTGTCATTGGTTAATAAAAACAAAGCTGTTTTCATGTATGACAAGGCAGCCTAGAGGCAGGTGGGAAATTCAAGCAGAGATAAAAAATGAAGAAGAATGGAGTTAGAGAGAAACTGTAGGTGGCTGCCCAGAGAAAAGATGTAATGTGACAGAGGTAAATACTAGCTACGAGTAGTAGCTAGTATATTGACATCTGGCTAACCCCATCAACACTCAACCAGAAGGCCCAGATTCTATATGTTTAGATTTATGCTTAACATTCACCTGAAATTCTAACTGATGAGGGGTTACCATATTGCTTTGTTTTAAAAACAAACTTAGGCACCCAAGCTCTGTCCAGAGACAGCTTCCAGATACTACCTGCATATTGCTTCAAGCATTGTTGGGAGACAAGGAAACACACAATTGACATTGCCACTGTTACTTGTTTGTATCAGCCCTAGATGACTCAAATATTTTCTTGTTGAGGTTGATTGTTTAAATGAACATTTTTAAATTCATCATCATCTCAAACTAAGTAGAAATTCTCATACCCCAGGGGCAATCCAGTTTTTTCTCTCTATAATATTCAGATTCTTCCTGTTCCTTTCTCTCCTTCTTCCCATGTACTACCTATTCTTTCCCAGTTTTTAAAATTGTGAAGTTTGGGGAAATTTTAGTAGCCCTATGTTTTTCTTTCTTTTCCTATTCCTGATTACTTCTTGTAACAAAACAAATAAGCAAATTAGTTCTGACTCATCAGAAATAATTTCAGCAGTTTCAAATGTGAAACAACTCTTTCTGCATACTGAAAGTCAGTGGCTATATAAAGAAGTTCTATAAAATTTATTAATTCCATCATAATAGCATATTATTCTGACTTTAGAACAAAATTATAAATATATATAAGTTATACTTGTAGTCTGTCTTTTCTAAATTTTTTGCATCAGTATAAACTGATCAGTAAATCCTACAGAAATTGATATTCCCTATAAAGCACCAGGAAGAATCCAGTTAGTTCCCTTCATAAATTTAATTATTTTGCTTTAGGATTATCTGTTGTTTATCTCTCTCCTCAAAAATATAACTACAAGCTCTTTGCCATGCTTTGCTTTCTGTCTATTCTTCTTTAATTAAAAGTAGAACAATTTCTGCTAGGTCCATACCTTTCAATTGATGGGCTTATATTTTTCCTTTAAAAATAAAATCAGGAATCTTTTCCTCATGTTTCTTTACTTTATTACTCAGTTTATGTGGTATAAATGTTCATTCCAATAGAATATTTTTTCTTTGCATTAAAACTGATGTAGAAGAATGTTTAGAGGGTAAAATAACCAGAATGTAATTAAGGCTTGGATCCATACAATCCACATGTGCAGCCTGTAAATTCTTTACCAACAAAGTCAATTTTTTCTCAGCTTCAGATGACAATTCTCTTAGAATATTTAAGTCTTTGTCACCTCCTAAGGTTTTGAACAAATTATCAACTTCATGATTTTTTTTTAATCTTAATAGTGGTTTAAAAATTGAAATATTTTCCTGGCAATCTTTGAAAATCATAAAGAGTTAACAATATAGCTCTCCTGATTTTCACCTGTGGGGCTCTAATTTTTGTTGATACATTTTATATCTTAAATAATTAATGTGATTTCCTTTTTAAATTTTTTTTCAGGAGCAATTTGTAATCTTCACATTGGCAATTTGTTTTCACTTCTTCAAACATCTTCCCTAGAGTATTTATATTAGAGTCATCCAATAACATATCATCCATGTAGTGGTAAATTTTAGAATGTGAAAATTTCTTATGTATCATTTCAAATGTCTCTTTAAAAAACATTGGCACACTTAGTGGGTATTTAACATTCCCTGTAGGAGAAACCTGCATTGATATCCCTTTACAGAGCAAGAATTATCATAAGTGAGCACTTTAAAGGCAACATTTTGTTTGTCTTGTTTTTGTAGAGTTATAGTATAGAAATAGTCATTTAAGTCAAGAACTATAATAGGGCATTCTTTAGGTAAAAAGAAGGCAAAGGACTTCAGATCATAGAGAACACATTGGATGAGTCACTTTTGTTTATTGCTTTTAGATCTGTTACCAATATCCATTTTCTAGATTTCTTTTGATAACAAATACAGGAGAATTCACAGTGGCTTGTTTATTCCTTAGCATTGAGCATTTAACTGATCTTGTACAAGCTGTTCTAAGGCCTGCAATTTCTCTCTTTTTTTTAAACACCAATGCTGAACCCATACAGGCTTATTTGTTAACTATTTTAAAAGTAGCACAGTGGATGCCTTTGAAAGATCAGTAGCTGTTGTGCCTTGCATTTGTACAACCTGAATGGATAGTGACTGCTTCTCCTAATACCTTCTAATATTTTTCAAAAAACATATGCTACTTTATGGTTCCTTTCTGTTATTGGAGGTATATTAATCTGAGTATTCACTTGTTGTGTTGTCTTATTTTTATACATCCATACCAATATTAGCTACGTATAGCCTTATATATTCATTTTATGTTGTATTCTGTTTTACTTGAGATAATGTTGCAATTCTCTCAAACTAAATATTTACTTCCTGAAGAGGCTAATTTGGATGACAAGATTCTAGTGAAATTATTGTTACATCTGCCCCTGTGTCTACTAACTCTTCAATAATAATATCATTTATTTGTATTTTTAATTTTGACCATTATATATTTATAGAAGTTTGACAAAATATTTATTTTATGGGTTTTGTTCTGAAATTTTTATTCCCTTGTCAATTGCTGTTCTATTGTCTAGAACAATATGGCTTTTTACAATAGGCTTTAGGTTCTTTAATTGCTCTCAGTAGGCATTTTGTCGATGATGGCAGGATAAGACTTAACTGGATTTGATACAGGGGGTCTGTGAAAGCCCCTGAGGGCTTTCCTGAAGGCTCAAAGTTACTTTGTCTGTGCCTTGTTGACCTGCACTCATTGATACAAAGCCTGGGTTTGTCATACCTTCTGAATGGTCCAAAGGGGGTAGTGTTCCATTGGAGTTATTCTTATTAATGATGTTGTTTCTGGGAAAGCCTTGTTTACAGTTTCTTTTTATGTGACCTTGCCTTCCATAGTTGTAATATTAGATATTTTAATTTTTCATTAAATGTTCAGAAATAACCCCTCTTACCCAACTATCAACATAGTTATAAGATTCCATATTAATTGTATTATGAATCTAACATTCCAAGGGTACTGACTTTGCCTTTAACAGCTTAATTATACTTTTACATTGTGAGTTGAGTTAGAATTTTTAAAACCATAGATAAAATTATTATTTACCAGTTCTATGAATCTGGTACCATCCTATTTACTGCTATAGTCAATCTTTGAAAAAAAAACTGTAAAGGCTTTATTTGTTCCTTAAATTACTTTTATAAATAATTAATTTTTTCCTATTTCTTCAGTTTCATCCCAAGCATTCAAGGCTGACATTTAGCATAAATCTAGGGTGTGACTATTATATGAGGTTTGCCCTTCTACATAGGAAAATTTCCCTCCTCAAGAAGTTGGTCTTGGGAGATTTCTGTGCCTCTATCTCTGCTTCAGTGTTCTTTTGTTTTGTCCTTATCCTTCCACCATGTCTCCCACTGTAACTGGAGTTCATCTTCCAAGTCATCCAAGAATTTAACATTTGTCTAAAAAAATGTTTAATATATACCATAAGTGACTATTATTTCCTTGAATCTCCCTAAATCTTAAATTTGTGTCAGAGTCCAATAAGTTTCTGCAAAGTTTCAATCATGTTACAATTCTTTTAAATTTACTGGATATACTATGGTTGGTTATTTGAAAGTTTTAGGCTGTTTCTCTGTAATCTTATAAGAAAATGTTTAGAATGGTTCTTTAAATTCCTCTATCTGGATCTGAATATCTTTTTGCTCTCTTTTAATGCGCATTTCTAAGACTTTTATTTTGGCACTTATATTAGCTTATTTTTTAAATAATAAGACAAATAATCCAACAAATGGTATTTATAATAGAAATTATTATAATACCACCTATATTCTTTATCTTCTCCTTTACTGGTTTCAGTTTCAAATCATCTAAACTAATATCAAAAAAAGACCAATCATATTCTATCATACTAGCTTTTCCTGTTTTTAATGGGGGAAAATTCTCTTTAAGCATTAAGAAATCCCAATTTACTCACTAAACTTGTTGTCATTCAAAATTCAGATAACTGTGAAATGGGGCATCTACATAATTTGGTAGTTATCCAAGGATGGGATTCCAAAAGAGAAGAAAAAAGCCCAACCCACTATGAGACAAAAGCTCATGTCTGAAAAACTCACCCAAATAAATGTGGATAAGAAACATATATGGTGGGCTCTGTTTAAGACTAGAGACTAACTTTGAAAAGAAAACCTAGCCAGCCAGGTAGTGACTCTGACACCAACATTGTATAGATCTGGCCAGCATGAGGCATTTTTGCAAATTTATTCCCCCAAAGTTGAGAATAAAATATTGGATGAATTCTAGTTAGTATGTAATGAAAACCCAGAGCCAGATATTGGGAAAAAGCTGAAATATCAGAGAAAGATAAACAATCTATAGTGACTTTTCACCTAGTCAACTCCTCAGGCCTGTCTCCAGGAATCCTTCAATTGCAAGTCTCTCTGGTTTCAGCCTAAAAAGAAGGAATGTGACTGAGAAAACAAAAAAACAACAACAAAAAAAAAACAAAAAACAAAAAAAAAAAAACATGCTTTCCCGGCTCCAGCCAGCTCTCTTAATTTCTCCTTCCACATTTCTAAAGCTAGGGTGTCTTCCATCGTGCTTTATTGTCCTCAGACAGGGTCACTTACTGAACCCAAATCTCATTATTGTGGTTAGGTTGCTTAGCCTGAAAGTTGCTAGGATCATTCTTTCTATGCTTCCAAGTGCTAAGAAAATAAAGGCACACAGTCCAAAGTAGATTATTGTAGAGTTCTTGAGATTTGGCTTTAGTTCCCATTCATGACAGCAAGTGCTCTTATGTACTGATCCACATCCCCAACTGCAGGATTGACATTTTAAAGATACTCAAGAGAAGAAAGGAGATAAAATCAGTTATTGCATTCAAGTTGTTCTTCAAGTTTGAAGATGATAGGAAAAGAAACAAATAAAAACCTCAGTGAACATTGCACATTAAACTCCATAAAAGGAGACTATGGAGGATGAGATACATCAAGTAATAGTGAAGATTTGACCACCTTATCAAGTGTTTAATTCTAAACTTCTCTTGTAAAACAGGCTGTGAATAAAGATTAAAAATTTGTTAATGTTAAGTCTGTCTGCAGGTAAAAATAACATAAGTAAATGAATAGAAAAATTAAATATTGTCATTAGACATTATGTAAAGAGAATAAACACAATCATGCATATTTTAGAGTGCAGATATTAGGTACAAATCTGTTTATTAAAATTCCACTACAGAAGATAAAATTATGGGGAAGCTATTTAAGAAATATTGGAAATACATGTGTGTTCGAAGTTTTCCATTGCTATAACAAAGTGCTAGAGAGAAACTGCTGGAAGAAGGAAAGACATATGGTTTCACTCATAGTTTCAGGAGTTAATATCTATGACCACTGGCATTGTAGTTTGGGACCTGTGGTAAGCAAGAGAAAATATGGTGGACGAAAGCTTTCCACATCACAGTAACTGTAAAGCAAAAGAGAGAAAAAGAAGACCCAATGTTACAACCTCTACTTTAAGATCATGCCCATAATGATTTCACTTCTATTTACTATGCCAAAACTCTTAAAACTTCCATCTGATCTCCACAGTATTATTTACTGAAAAGCAAACCAAGCACATAAGTTTTAATTTTTTTTTGAGATGACTAAAGATCTAAAGTATAATTAAACAAAGATAATATGAATTATTTTTTCTATATATAGAGAATGCATATTTCACATTTATAACAAACACATGTGTATTAAATTTCCAGAATTACAACAGGAAATACTGATTTCTCTCTCTCTCTCTCTCTCTCTCTCTCTCTCTCTCTCTCTCTCTCTCTCTCTCTCCCTCTCCCTCTCCCTCTCCCTCTCCCCCTCCCCCTCCCCCCCCCCTCTCTCTTTGTGTGTGTTAGAGAGAGACAGAGACAGAGAGTATAGGAGTATGGACTATATTCTCAATAAGTACTTGATATACTTATTTTTTCTGTTTATAACTAAATTTTCTTTAAAAAGCTTCTGTTTTAGTTTATTTTTGTTTTGGATTTTCTTTATCTTCATTATTGATAAGAAAGCACTCCATAATCATTTGAAACCTAACTCACCTTTGAAAAAAGTTATATGTTTAATATTTATATACTTTACTATGAATACCAAATGAAGAATACCAAACTATAATATTTCAAAGTTAGAAGAATACAAAGAAGCCATTTTGGTTAACTCCTTCTCAAAGGTACCTCTTCATTTCATAATCAGAAAACTCTTCTTATTTACTTATAACATGAACGCTTTCCAACACATAAGTCACAAAGAAAAAAGCCAAATTTTTAGAAGAAAAACAGTCATTATAGGAAAAGAAGACTCAGCTTATTTTTAAAGTTAGCAACCTTTTCACTTAATCTTCAGTACACTAAAACATGCACAAGAAAGTTAATGTGGATTGTTATGAATTATTTTTAATGGAATTGATATTTTATCTAGCTTGACAACAGAACTGTGCTGTATGGCTGAAGCAATAGTTCAGGGGCCAAGGCACAAGGATGCCCTCTCCACTCAATAACCTGCAAACTAATTTGATATTTCTATTGACTTGAATCTTTCTGCTTTATTTCTTGAGTCTATGAGTATGTGACCTCTTCTGCAGAGATCCACTGCTTCTTGGCATTTTGTAAAGTGCTGGAATTGCCTGGCCAACTACTCTCTGTGCTTTGAAAAATAATGGAAGAATTTCCTAACTGCTTCTTGCAGTACTCCCCGAATACTAAACTGGAAATAGATGTTTTAATTCATTTGAGTTTGAAAGAACCATCTACAGGTACTTAGGTTGTCCTCTTATCTATTATTTTTGATGACTCATTGTTTCTCATAGCTGTAATTTCCCACTCAGCTTCTTAAAACACATCCTTGTATTTTCCTGAGCCATTTAAAAGCAAAGTAAAACTACCAAACATAGTACTTGGCTAGAATTTTAATTTTGAAATCTCACCAATTTCCTAATGTGTTTAGCAACCAGGCCTTTCTCTTACTTTGTTTCAGAAAATTGCAGGGATTTTCTTCATGATTAGCTTGCATTTCTGAAAACAATTGAGAAAAAATTTTCTGTGTGCAATTTTTTTTCCTAAGCTTCTGCCAATTACAAAATAAAGAACTCATTCTTCTTTTCTTTCACTTTTAAATTTGCCTTTGGATTGGGCTGTCCCGAGATAAGTCATTTTATTTTATAGACAAATATATCTCTGATTTATCAGTTTGAGAGACAATAGTGCATCCATCAATGGTTGTAAATTTGACAGTTTTTTTTCAGTGACTCAGCAGCAAGCTTTAACCAGAAGCCTTGAGCTACTCTTGGGATGCCTTTATTTCCTATGTCTTGGGTCTTTACAAACAACAAGAAGTCTAAAATGGCTTAAAAAGGGAATAAACTTTTCCTGAGGTTTGCACTCATGTCAGTGTCTGGTATTGGCCAGAATTGTTGGTTCTGAATCCTCACTAACCTCTGAGGCCTTAGGACTTTCCTATTTGGATCAGTTTGGTCTGCTGGCTGTCCTAGTTAAACATCCTCTCCAAAATCTGCCTGGTGTTGCTAAATGCAGAGTTTGTTATCTTTTGCCTTTGTACATTTTCAGATATAGCATTTGCATGGAGTAAGGAGCTGATATATCAGATTGAGTATAAGCCTGCAAGCAGTGAGTTTATAGAAGGTTATTGGAAATGTTCTGCTGTTGATAATGTGTAAAGTCCCAATATGTCCTCCACAATTCCTCTTTCCTTCTCTTCCATATCCATTTACATCATTGATATGGGAATGTTTTTCTGTATGCTGTGAATATCAGTCTTTAAATAAAGGAGCTGTTTTGGCCCATGACAGACACCATAACAAAAGTAGCAGGGGAAATCACAGCATAGGTAGGAGAAGTTGGTCAGACAGACTGAGCCAGAAGCACACAGGAGCAACATGTAAGGTGAGCCACCAGTCACGTGGCAGATAGATTAATGAAAATGGGTTGAGTTAAGATGTAAGAGCTAGCTAGCAATGTGCCTGAGCCATAGGCCAAACAGCATGAAGTTAATATAAGCGTCTGAGTCATTTTTGGAGCCTAAGCAGTGGCTGGCAACTTAAGGATCTAGCGTGGCAGGTCTGTGTGTCTGTGAGTCTGGACACCTGGCTGCATGGGACCAAGAAACGCCATTGCAACAAACACTCATGACCCAACCATCTATTTTCCACACTGGAGAAAGAGTAATACAAAATCTCTCAACGTAGGCCAGGCTTCTGGGCCCTACATATTCTTTCTTCATTAAGTACTGTGACAGATGTATGGAAGACCTACGAACATCAAGCTAAAAATTGAAATGCTTCAATTTCCTTGCTTCCTGGTAGTAGGCGCCTACTCTACTGTGTCTATAGGAAAGCCACAAGACTGTAGTAAGAGTTACTTAGAAATAAACTTTTATGCAAATCTGACTATGGATACAGGTTACCTGTAAAACATGTATGCAGTTTGTTACCTTACCAAATTATGGATAGGACTCCTCTTTCCTGTTAGCATCAAAGATTCCCAATTGAGAACTTTCATAAAGCAGGTACTGACTTCCCTTTTGTCCTTGCAACTGAAGTGCATTGTATGGCTGCTTAAAGATAGAGGTTTGTTTTCTTTTTCTTTTTTTTTCTTCCCTGCATCTTATCTTGTCTTAGTCTGAGACAGAAAATGAAAACCCCTGGGGCACTTTGGAAGCCTCTGCAGTCCAGGCAACAGGGGCCTAAAGAGCTCTCTCATCCCCGTTTTTATGTTCTTTCAAAATGTCATTTAGCACTTCTAAAAAAAAAAAAAAGTCTACTATCGAAGACACACACTCTTCTCCTCTCTGTCTGCTGTACTAAAGATAGGCATTACTCTGTCTACTTCAGTTCTCAGAATCTTGTCATATTTGGCAAAACATTTAATTACTTCTCCTTTCAGAAAACCCCCTCCCTTTTTCCCATTTGGTTTCTTACTTTAAACATCTCTTCTAAGGGAGCATTTGTGCAGGAAGTGAATGTAGACAGCCTTTGTTTCTGTTCCTTCATGGCTTTCCAATGTCATTTACATTAAAATTTTGTGCCCGGCAGTTGTACCAGACCATACAGGCTGCCATTAGCTTATTCAAGAATGGCAGGCAGTCTGCATGAGGAGCCACATTCACTCAGGTTTTCTCCCGTGTCATGACTCCACTGCAGCCAGTGTCCTATTTATACACTCCTTTCATTCCGGGGGGCTTGTATCCTGTGAGTGGACTGAAAGAAGCAGTGATGAAAATCAAACTCTCATTGTCTTCTCTTGTCCCAGATTATGTTCTTTTCCTTAGAGATCCCTGGCTCTGAATGCTGGTGATTTCAAACTGACCCTTCAAACCTGTTTCAAATGCCATAGAGTCAATGCTCCTTTCTCTTTGTTGCCTTATCACTTTTCATTTTTACTGGTTATAGTACTAGGATCCAATCCTGCCTGTTACAGTGACCCCACTCACACCTTATCCACATTTCCAATCTTTAGCATCTAAGCACACAGTGATCATTTAAAATGTACTTATTAGATAAATGAGCAAACATGACTAATGTCTGCCTTTCCCGGTCTGTTCTGTTGTCAGGGAGCATGCCATAAATTACAAATATTTATGTGGTACCAAAGTATAAAGGAGAAAATGAAAGATAAAATGTTGTGACTAGTTGTCTGCTTTGGAGTTTTCTGAACATAGAACATTTTTTTTTGCCAGAAAAATCACGTATAGATAGAGTATTAGTATCTAGGTCATTAAAGAACTCCAAAAATAAACAACCTAAACACCAAAAAAACAAAACATTTAAAATGAGAGATGGAATTGAACAGAAAATTCTCAAAAGAAGAAATATAACTGGTTAGGAGATACTATAATGAGTGTTTGGCATCCTTAGCCATCGGGGAAATGCAGATTAAAAATTATTTAACACTATCTCACTACAATCAGAAGGGACCTCATATTCGTTAGCAATAAATAACAGTGATACTAGCATGCTTGTGACAAAAGGGGGACTCTTTTGCACTGTTGATGGGAGTGCAAGCTAGGGTAGCCTCTCTGCAAATCAGTATATGGATTTAAAAAAGAAGAGAAAAGAAAAAGGAACAGAAAATAGAAATAGGTCCTAACAGGCTTCCTTCTCTAGTTATCTCTAAAACACCTGTGTCTGTGGATTTTATGACCTCCATCCCTTTATAGTTTCTCCAAAAGGGGCTTCAACAATTCTATAGAAGTCTTCAATAAAATACTTTGGCAAATAGTGAAGTGGGGAGGAAATATTTTCCAGTCAGGTTCATCATGAGTGGACATAAAAGCAGGAACTCAAGGCAAAAACCAGGAAAGGGGACTTCATCAAAGACTACTGTTTGCTGCTTGTACCTTATGGCATGCTTAGCCTGCTTCTTAACTATGCAACAGTGGGACTAGGTGCACTGCCAAGGAGTGGGCCATATCAGTGGTTTGAGTCATCCCATATCAATCATCAATCAAGCAAAAGGTTCCACTGGCTTGCCTACAGAAAGTCTCATGGGTTTTTTTTTTTTTCCTCAATTGGGATTTATCTTTCCAAATAACTCTAACTTGTATCAAGCTAACAAAATAAAGAAACAAAATTAATAAGGAAAACAGAATCAAAACTCCCAAGGTCAAGGAAAACAGAAAAGTTGTCTTTGCTCACTGAATGTACATCTTTCTGCTGTTCTCAGGCCCTGATTTCCCAATTCCGACTGCTCACCCTCACTAACTAGTTCATGACACATAAAAACCAAAGGTCATGAGGAGTAGATCCCTTGTTTTCTTCCTTTAAACTCATCAAGCACACACAGTGATACCTATTATTTGTTTGTTTGTTTGTCCAGTTATTGGTTGGTTGGTTGGTTTTAACCTTCAGAGTCCAATCAGTACTACCCTAATGCTTATGTCTGTAGAGTACTTGGATAACCTGCCCAGCAGTTATATTCATAAAAAAATGACTGTCCTTCATTCAGTAAACATTGACTTCTAATAGCTATTCTGCAGGAATGGGGATGTAGACATTTTTATTGATTTAATCCTGGCCATTATAAGAATATTCTCTGATCAAGCTTGGGAGCATCCCAAATCAAGGGGTATAAGCACAAATATTTAGAAAGAAGTTAGATAACATAACAACTTAAAAAAAACCCTATATTAGTAGATTCTTCCCAATGGGAAATTCTTATAACAGTGGGCAGTGATTAATACAGAGACACACTGATGTTCACAGTACTGAGAATAAGTGAATATGAGTATTCAGCCATAGGTGGAACTTCTATATTAACCTCCACCATTCAGTTCTCAGGGAATATCTCAGATGAGTCAAGAATAATATAAAGGCTAGAGATGAGAAGCAATGATGATGATGTAAAATACTGTTTAGGGGTACAACATGGCTTTTGCACTCATGAGCTTCCAGAAGTAACTACATGTAGAAGACCTAGTCAAGATCAAGTCAGTAAAAATGTCCACATCCCCACTCCCTGCTGGATAGCTATTGGAAGTTGATGGTTACTGAGTGAGGGACAGTTGTTTTTTTTTTTTTTTTTTTTTTTTTTTCATGCGTAGAACTGCTGAGTCGGTTATCCAAGTACTCTATAGACATAAGCATTAGGGTAGTACTGATTGGACTCTGGGGATTAAAACCAACCAAACAAACAAACAAACAAATAAAAAAATAATAGATATAGTGTGTGTGCTTAGATTCACTTTTCTGAGTTAGACATGACAAATAAAATGAGGAAGAATTGATGGTCAAACTCTAATGTGA
Organism: Phyllotis vaccarum; assembly: GCA_033318265.1. Taxonomy (NCBI): domain Eukaryota; kingdom Metazoa; phylum Chordata; class Mammalia; order Rodentia; family Cricetidae; genus Phyllotis; species Phyllotis vaccarum. The sequence goes on along the minus strand of JARWLC010000003.1, from coordinate 144,660,687 downwards.
GCATGATGAGATTAGGAGAAGAAAACAAAGCATCTACTCCTCATGACCTTTTTTTTTATGTGTTATGAGACAGATAGTGAGGGTGAGCAGTTGGAATTAGGAAATCATGACCAGAGAACAGCAGAAAGACGTGCACTCAGTGAGTGAAGACAACTTTCCTGTTTTCCTTGGCCTTGGGAGTTTTGCATCTTCTTTTTCCTTTATTAATTTTATTTTTTCATTTTGTTTACTTGTATTTTGATATAAGTTAGAGTTGTTTGGAAAGATATACCATAATTGAGCAAAAACCTCTATGAGACTTCCTGTGGGTAAGCCTGGAACATTTTATTTGATAAATTTGATATATGGCCTGCCTCTTGGCTATATACATAGCCCCACTGTTGGATAGTTAAGAAAGCGGGCTAAGCATGCCAAAATGTATAAGCAATAAACAACACCACTCTGTAATCTTTGATTCAATCCCCTCTCCTGGTACTTGCCTTGAGTTTCTTCCTTGACTGTCTCTCATTATGGACAGGGATTAGAAAATACACCTTCCTCCACAACCTTCTATTGGCTATGGAGGTTTATTATAGACTTCTATAGAGTTGTTGAAACCCCTCTTAGAGAAAGTAGAAAGGGACTGACTGAGGTCAGAAAAATATACAGACCACAGATGTTTTAGAGATTACTAGAGAAAAAAACCTGTTAGAAGAACGTCCTGTTTGTCCACATCTCTCCAATATTTACCACACTTTATACAAATAGTTTTGGGTTGACTGTTAAATTAAAAAGAGACTTTAGAAATAAAGTAGTGAACTCAAAACTACTGGTCTGAAAATTAATGGCAGAAGAAATGCAAGCAAGGAGACATTAAATGGAACTCAGATAAGATGTGCCCTTTGGGTATGACAATTAAGAGATAATTTTCTACTTCAGCAAGGCTTTGTGTTTTACAGAAATTGTAGAGCCAGGGCCACTGTGATGGACTAAGGAGGCTGTGCCAGACAAAGCGGAGACAGTAAGGCTCATTAGCCTTTGAATTAAATTGGACTGTGAGAAGAAAAAGGTGATATTTATAAAGTAAAGGTTAAAATGTTATCCACCAATAAATATTCACATTTAAAAATTCTGTGTGTTGTGGTAATGCGGTTGGGAAAGAAAGGACTAGGGAAAAGAGAGCCGAAAAAAGCAAAAGCACAATGACCTCTCGCTTGACATTGAACCTTCTATGTCCAGTACTATTGCTACTTTTGTGGTGACCCCTAGACCATTGTCAATTATTAACAGACAGTGTCTAATTCCCCCAAATTCTTCCCTAGCTTATTCAATAAGAATCGTAAATGTATTGATCAGGAACCATTATCAATTATTAATAAACAACTTCCAATTTTCCCCTACTTCCTTCCTTATCCTATTTTTTAAGAATTATAAATGTATTGATCAGAAATCACCATTTTCTATGACTACACAAAAACTAATTAAAGCACATTCTTTAGATTGTCTTTAAGATTTTTTAAAAGTAGGTACAAAGCCATAGACCCGTTTACAACCAACCTAGGCTTTTTATAGAAATGGTAAGTAAACGAGTCTGTTTCTATTTTAGCATATTTGAACATTATCACATCTCTTTAAGAAGGAAAATTGTTCTTATTTGGGTTAAGAATATAGTAGCTACAGTTTGGACCTAGGCGTAATGCACTCTCCTCAGACGGAGAAAATAAGTGGGAAATTGTTCCAGTTTTTCTCTGATTTATTTTCTAGAATTGCTCCCCCATCATCATTGAGTTCTCAGGGAAGTGTACAACCACTAGCCCTCATTTGACTGCCATTATTTTTTGTATCTTTACACTAATGCATCTTTCTTCTATTTAAGGAATAGGAGATGAGATGTTTTGCCAGGTATGTTTTGAGCTTGTCAACACCAGTAGATGTCACTCTGGACAACAGGATAGAACATCTCTGTTCTTATCTGTGGTTCAGAATATTGTGTAGTATTCCTGCTCACAGCCACTCTCAAACATCTCAGACTGACACGTCTGAATTATGACATTCTCTGCATTGCCAGTTTTCTTTCTGTGCTGTGAAATAAGAGGGCTGGGAGAGCTGCCATTCTGTCTTGTTCTCATTCAGCCAGAATAGCAAATGCTTACTCAGTTACACCAATAAACTAGGCAGGAGAAAATGGCTCCAGGAAAAATGGTTGTAACATATATTTTAAAGCAGCATATCTGAATTCAGTGTACAGGCACTTAAAGTGCTCTGAGATGTTAGGCAGAAGGGAAGCAGTAAATACTTTCCTAAGTACATGTGACTGGACCTTAACTACTTTACATAAGTTGAGCTCCTCCTAGTGAAAAAACTTTATTCTACACCATGGCCCACCATAAATGTCCTAACAAGCTACATAGAGAAAAGGGGGACTCTTCATTAAATTCTAAGGAATCATTAAAATTTAATAAATCAGTTTTTCTCAAATTAAATTTTTATTCCCTTATTTTCTTTCTAAAAAGCTTTTTTTGAATATGATTCTATTCATGGCTATTCTGGTGAAAAAAATAATAAACAGAAAACATTGAGAAAAAGCTCAGTTTGGTCAGAGAGATATGTACTTTTTAAAAACATACAGCCTTAATGCTGTATACATTTCCTCCCTTTCAAACTGAGTTTATGTTGCCAGAGTTTTACCTTGAACTTTCTATATACCCAAGCTTAGCCTCAAACTAGTAATTCCTTTACTTCCTGAATACTAGTGTTCAAGTATGCTGCCATGGCACATGCTACTATGCTTAGCTGGAATGCACTATATAATTATACTTAAGTCTTTTGATTTGATTTAAATACTGTACATATCAGTTTATGACAACATGGACAAGAATTGTTTGTAGGAACCATCATCAAGAACTTGCTGAGTACAGGGTACTCACTTTTCCCTTTGTGATTCCTGCCTGGGCATGGATGAGAGTTCATTAATTAATTTGAAATTCTTTAATATTCCTTACTATATATACAGAATCCCCAGTAAACTTTGGCTCATCTCAAATATCAATCACTTCTATCCAAAAAGGAGATGCTTTCTCAAAATGGGATCTAAGAGGAAAAGGAAGACCAAGGCCTTTATTCAGAAGGAAAAAATTTCCCTGAGTGGTAAATTTGGGATAGATGCTGGGTGGAGTTAATATCTCTGAGAGTTTGTGGGAGGAAAAATAACTTGTAGCAGGTATAATGTCCACTATTTCAGTAAAAAGGCGAAATTGACAGCTTTATTCCTTGTTAAAAAAAGAAATTTTTAGATATCAGAATAGAGAAGAGGAACCTATATAGGAATAAAAAAGACATAAGGAGAAGACAAACAGGATCATAAGACAGGACAAGTTACAGTGAAGCTAATTTGTCTAGAACCCTAGACTGGAACTTACAAAGGTTACAGTAACAAGTTTCTCCTCTTGTTCTTCCTTCTGATGAGAGAGAAGATGGAAGGAATGCTAATCTGTTCATGTGACTCTCTTCTGGGTTGCCGTGACCTGCCACATATCCCGTCTTCTATATTCTCTTTGAATTTGTTGTGTAACTCTTTTCTCTGATTCAAAATATTCCTCACCCAAGAGGAGGCTGACTAAAACCCAGGAACTAATGAAGCTCAATAAGTAAATGAAACATACAAGTCTAAGGAAGTTCCTGAAAGATTCACAAGGTTCCTTTCTAAGGTTATATAAGCAAGCAATAGCAACTACTGGAAGTGAGAGATTCTTGATTAATGGAGATGACTCAGCTGTATAGGGATTCCCCGTGATACAATTTTAGGAGGTGACTAATACAGGAATGGGCTGTAAGTTGATATAGGTGCTTTTGAGTCTTTTGGGCTAATGTAGGCAACTCCAATAAACTCACTGGTCCACTCAGCTAGGCTTTTAGGGAATCATTTCTTTGTTCAGTCATGGGTGCTCTTTGTGAAGTGAATGGGTGTTTATTGGTATCTCCTCAAGAAACTCACATAGTAATAATATGCTTTTTTGTTTAATATAACCCAGTTATCCATTTTATTACAGACTGTTTAAAGTCATCTTAAATAAAATCAACATGTGATACATGTTAAGTAATAAAAAAAATAAGATTTGGCTTCTCTATTTATATTGTCAAAGTTTGAAAGCTCCCAGTTATTATTGATCATCCTAGAATACTCTTAGCTCAAAATATGTTAGATGATGAAAATAAATAAAAATGAAAGATCAAAGTTCTTGTAAATTTAACGTGGCATTGAATGAGGAAGTGAAAAGATGTGGATATTTTTGCTTTAGATGGATTTACTTGGAATTTCAGAGTAATTTCATTCTTTAAGCATTATATAGGCATTAATTTCAAGTAACATAGAATTAAATAAGTAGAATTTCAATACCATAAACAACTTCTCTATACTATTATTAATAATAAAAATATATATCATATTTAAGAACAACTTTATATTTTTTCATATGAAGATCATTTCACATTTTACAAAATGAATATTATTATACCAATTATGAGCAAAATTTCAAAATAAACATTCTAGAATCCTCCTCAATGATAATTCCATTGGATAAGGCATTGAGTTATCGGGTTGTCTCATATGTTATAGAATTCTTATTAATGAAAACATGCTCATGCAAGCAGAGGATTAATTGTTTGGTTTGAAAATTATTGAATGAGCATGCTGAAGAGGAAAACAATATTAACTAGCATGACATTTTATGCTGTTTTGAGCAAATAAAACTTTTGATTGCCTTAGATACATTTCTGATTTTGTCATAGTATCAAAATTCATTATGTACAGAGAAGCCTACATAGATTCCAGATTCATTATTTTTAGACCTAGACGGCTAGAAGAGGTGCTTATAAATCTTCAAAATTTTGTCCATGATTTCTATGATTTAATTTGTATTAAGGTACATATGTTAATTCCTTTGAATATTATATACATTACTCATTTGGTTATAATGAGAAACGTGAAAGTTGACTTCTAGTAGTTGAGAATATGTAATTTTATTTCTTTTTTCTCCTTTTGGAAACAATTTAATTGTATAAAATTAGTGTCACTGTATATTTCTTACAGTACATTAGATATGCCACTTATTTGAGAACAACATTTTTGGTTTTTTTTTTTTCTAATTTTTTTACAAAAAAAGGTTAAAATAACTTCAATTTAGAAATTGGTAAATAAAAAGTTATGAGATATATATGAAAGCTCACTGTGTTGACAAGTGTTTAAAACTGAAAATATAAACATAAATAAGTTTGACTTAAGAAAATCAGATTTGTTAATATGACATTCTTTGTACCATGATTTTTCGTCAAGTGCTTATAATTGTATATATTCAATGGCTTACATTTTGAAAAGGGAAACAATTTTTTTCATGAGAACAAGACCATTGTAAAATTTAGTGCATCAGATACTATGGTCCTCAGTTTCATAAACCAAAGGCTAAAATGCATAGAAAATCCTATTGATGCTTTCACAATAATCACAGGAGACACACAATAATCATGTTATACTCTCATATCTTAATATGTATCAAAATATCAGCATAAAATAGAGCTAAATTAGACAATCTAATCAAAATGGGTAAATTTCTAAATGATTATGACCTACTAAAATTTAAGCTAGAAGAAATAAATAACACAGGCCTCTACTAACTAAAACAGCTGAAGCAGTAATCAAATGTTTCCCCACAAATCTTTCTTATATAAGTCCTAAAATAGCCAGTGAGAGACAGAACATACATCAAAACAATACAAACTGTGAAAAGCATAAAGCCAATATTATATTTAAAGCTGTAAAAAGTGAGACCATTGCACCTAAAATCTGGCCTAAGGCATGTATGCTCACTGTCTGATTATGTAACAGAATGCTCTAAGTCTTACCAAGAGTAAAATAGCATAAAAGGATAAAATTGGAAGGAAGAAGTTTAACTTTTTCTATTTTAATAGGACATATTGTTATATTTAAAAGACCTTGATAACTCTACTAAAAAGGAAGAAAACTTATGGATTTCTATAAAAATATCAGCTAGGTCATAGGATGTTTCAGTGAAACATTTGGAAAAAGAGAAATTAGGAAAATAGTCTAATCACAATAGGCTCAACAATAATGAAATATCAAAAAGTAACATTAATGGAGAATAATGACTTTTCTAAGGAAAACTTTAAAACACTGAAGAAGTCATTGAAGACACTAGAAGATGGGCAAACCTTCTATGTTCTTCCTTTAGTAAAATTCTATTATTAATTCTCTCCACACCAGGCTACAGTTTGAGAAATTCTTATCATAATTACCGATCAGCAAAACTGAAGGCTTTCCAAAGATAAGTTGTTTAATTTGTGTTCTCTATAGGGCTAACAAAGAGAAGCTAAATTTTCCTGACAGTACCAGTTTTGTAGTTGACAATCTTGTATAATAGAACATTGATCTTCTAGTTTAGATGTACTTCTGGAATACTCTTAGGATAACAATAATACTGTTACTGATATTCAAAACATTGAATTTGTAAAGTACTGTTTTAGTCTCTAAAGAGATATTACATCATAATAGTAAATCAATGCATTAAATTCACATTAACTCATTTTCTACATAAGTAATTAAGATGTATGTCAGTCATCCATACTTTATAATGCTTTCTTTAAGACGAATGCATCAAGTAAACATACTGTATAAGGTAAACCTGATGCTTTTGGGTTGTGTCAAGACTTACCACATCTAAATAGATTAAATGCATTTTGTTTTGAGAAAATAAAATGGAAACATTCTTGTAGTTCTCTTAATGCTCTCAATCTAATGTTAAGTGCCCATTTACTCTAAGATAGACAGAAGTTTAGATACTGTTAAATGTTTTCATCAATAATTAACCATAGGTTATCAATCATTTTTGTTCATTATATAAGTCTTATATTTTATATTGTTTTTAATTTTTTTAGAGAACTGATAGCATACCAAAGCAATTATTATGCATATTTTAAAAATCATTAAAATCTTTGTGAATAATGTAGATTTTTACATTTGTGGACTTCAGAGGTAAATTTGTGAAAGTCAGTTCTTACATTCTACCATATGTTCTCAGGGAGTAAAGCTTGGCTGCGAGTGCCTTTATGGGCTGAGTCATGTCACAGTTAAGAATTATATATACTTTTAAATTTAGAGATGAAGAGGTTATGGTTGTGGATGTAACTCATTGGTTGAATAATTATCTAGTACTTGTAAAATCTAGAGTTGGATTCTTAGTACTGTAAAGTATAAAGAAGTCAGCAAGCAAATAAATAAATAAATAAAAGAAACAAATAAAAATATAAGCAAACAATAAAATAAATAAATATAACAAATAAAATATAAACAAAGAAATAAATTAAACACAATAAAAATAAAATTCTAGAAGTATTAACATGGACACCATAGACACTTGATTTTAAACAAAGAAACTAAGATCATAAAATGGAACAAAAGAAAGCATCTTCAACAAATGGCACTGGTCAAAACTGTGTGTCAGCATGTAAAGTAATGTAAATGGATATATATTTCTCACACAGTACAAGATTCTAGTAAAAGTGGATCAAAGTCCTCAACATGAAGCCAGATACATTAGAACTGACTGAAGAGAAAATGAGGAATAGATAGCCTTGATAACACTGGCACAGGAGTCTGCTTCCTGAACAGAACACCAATAGCATAGGCACTAAGAATGAGAATTAACAAGTGGGACCTCATAAAGCTGAAAAGCTTTTGTAATACAAAAATGGCAGATATTCCAAGTCTACATATGGAAAAGGACTTATCTCTAAAATATATAAACAACAAAGAAACTAGACATCAAAAATCCAAATTTAAAAACTGGGTACAGATCTAAACAGAAAATTAGAGGAATCTCAAATGGCTGAGAATCAGTTAAAGAAATTTTCAACATCCTTAGCCATCAGAGAAATGTAAGTCAAAATAACACTGAGATTCCATCCTATACCTGTCAGAGTGGTTTTAAGATTAAAAACACAAATTAAAAACACGTTTGAGTGGATGTGCAGCAAGGGGAACACTTCTTCTGTGCTGGTAGGAATGTGAACTTGTACAGCCATATTGTAAATAAAAAATAGCAGTTTCTCAGAAAATCTGTTTCCTTCAAGAGCTAGCTATTCTACTCTTAGGTATATACCCAAAGAACTTTTCACCATATCATAAGGACAATAAGTCTGATCCATAGGCCAAACAGTTTGTAATTAATATAAGCCTTTGTGTAATTATTTGGGATCAAGCAGCTACAGGGAGTTCCAGGCCTTGGGGCTATGCCAGGCCAGAAAGTTCTGGCTACAACACAGAGTCCTTGCATTTTAATTTAAAGGCAACAGGAAGTGAACTGAGATACTACGTGTGGCTTGAACATATTTTAAACCTCAAAGCCTGTCTCCATAGTGACAGACTTCATCCAACAAGGCTTTATCTACCTCTAACAAAGCCACACATCCTAATATTCCACTCCCTTTGAGGGCCAGCTTTTTTTTTTTAAACCACCACACCCAGAATCCCAGGATAGAACAAAACAAACATGGCAAAAAAAATAAAAGTCAGTGAAATGATTTCTAAAGGAAATGATCATAGTTTGCAGCCTACCCAATTGTCATCAGAGACACTTCACCTAGCGACTGATATAACCAGATGCAGAGTACCACAGCCAAACAATAGGCAGAGTTCAGGGAATCCTATGGAAGAAGGGGAAAAAGAAGTGAAGGAGTCAGTTGGGTTAAGGATACCAGTAGAAAACTCAAAGAACCAATTAACCTTGATTCATAGGAGCTCACAGATACTACAGTTTCAAACAGGGTGCCTAAAGGGTCTGTTCTGAGTCATTTGCATATGGTATAGATGAGTACTTCATCTTCTTCGGGGCTCCTAACAATGGGAACAGGAGCTGTTTCTGACCCTGATGCCTATTTGGGGGACACTTTTTTTTCTACTGGATTACCTCATGCAGCCATAATAGAAGAGTGGGCACATTGTCTCATTGCAATTTGACAAACGATGACTGGCTGATATTATGTGATGCCTGTATTTTCTGAGGAGAAACAGAAGAGGTGGAATGAATAGAGGTGGGAAGTAGGGCTGGGAAAAGAGGCATGAGGGGACACTTTGCTCAGAATAAAAAAAAAAAGATAAATCTAGAAATAATAAATATATAAACAAAAATTTAAATTTAAATAAACAAATAAAAGAGAATGAATAAGCCTAGCCATTGGAAATCTCACTTGAAAGTCTTGTAGGTAGTCAGTACTGGACAAAGATCTCAAGTGCTTTAAGCCCCAGTATCAACATGAATCTGCCACCCAGAAGGACTCAGTACTTCATATTCAGTGATATTTCCTTTTTTTTTTTAGAAGAAAAGTAGAAAAGAAAAAGAAATACTTTACAGCTGAAAAATGAACTCAGTCTCTCATGGATTACTTTATCACCCTAAATGTTTCATCTGCTTGTTTCTCATATATATATATATATATGTGTGTGTGTGTGTGTGTGTGTGTGTGTGTGTGTGTGTGTGTGTGAGTGTGTGTGTATGGTGCTAGAAGAGGTGTAATGTACCTGTAAAGTTCATGGTTGTACATTGCAGCCAGAGGCTTCCCACTGTTCAGCTTAGAGCAAAATTTATATGAAATACCACAAAGGCCTTGCTGGTGGCACTTGCATACGTCTACTTTGAATATTTCATTTGTCTCATGAAGCTAAAATGTGGAAGAAAATAGAACTTAGAACTCTTACACAAATGTGCTTCTCTTGGAATTAAATATCTAAAAATATATTTCTTTTAAACATTATAGAATCTGCATCTATGTATAACAAATATCTTAGCTTTATATTATGTTTCTTGGTTTTCTTCAATACAGATATTCCCTAATAGTTGTTAATTGCATGTACAAAATGGCCCATTTTATGCAAATATGGACTTAAAATTGAAAGAATTATCTTACCATGGAATAATTTATAAATTAACACTGACCAAGGCCTTTCAATTTTAATGTATCTTTGCCATTTAATATGTGAAAAGAGGTCTACATATGCGTATTTGCTAAATTGAAATAAATGTATTTGAATTTGTTTTCTAAGGCATTTAATGCAATCAATGTTGCTCTGGATTTTCTTGAATCTTATTTCTGAAGATTGTCCATTAAAAAATATCTGGTGTTTGCTTTGTGCAGCTAATTTTTTTGCCACGATAACATGGTACCCAAGATTGAGTAATTTAAACCAAGCAAATGTATTGGTTCACAATGAAAGAGCTTAGTAATTCCAGGGTAGGTATCACAATTTAACATATACCCTTATTTTGGATCATTCCATGAATACAAGCAATAGGCACAAAAAGGGTTGTGGGAAAGGGAACTAAACTCACTGTTGTGACAAATCCACCCTCAAGATAGCAGTATGCATTCATAATGACATCATCTTCATGACCTAATGGCTTCTTAGCAGCCCAGTTTCTCAGCACTGCTGCCTTAATAAGTAAAGTTTCAGCAAATAGACATTGGGAATACATAATTGAATCCTAGCAAATGGTGCTAAAACTTGATCATCTGATCTAAGTTCGCTTTACTCTGAGTCAGGTGGGGCTCAGTGGTGAAGTAGGTTAACATCTGTTTGTCAAGAGAGGGTCACTGTTCTATGACATAAAAATGACTTTAAACATGGTGAATCTTGAAAGTAACAAGAGACAAGTGATTTTTCTCTCTTTCCCAGTTACATTTATATAGTAAGAGGCTTCTGGCCCAGACTTTCAGGCCTAGCCTCAAGGTTTAGACCTGCAGACCCACAAAGACACAGATGCTTACATTAATTTTAGGCTGAGCAGCCTAAGGCCCAGGCATATAACTTTCTAACTCTTTACTCTTAAGTCAACTCATGATTCTTATCCTGTTCAGCCATGGAGCTCGGTACTTTTTCTCAGAGCAGCATAGTTGTCCTCTACATCTTCTGGCTTCTCTCTGGCATTCTGCTCTGTTCTTCCTGCTCCCAGAGTTTTCTTAGTCTGATAGCCCCGCCCACACTTCCTGTCTGCCTTTGGCCAATCAGCATTTTTATTAAATTTATAGGTGGGACAATTATTTACAATATAGCATCATAAATCTACTACATATTTATGCTTTTCAACAATTAAGAGGTGGGCAAGACAAGGCTGTGTCACCTGCACAGTGTGTGTGCTGCTTATTGCTCTCAAAACTGTGGTCTAAGTTCTCTTTGATAGCTTTCTTTTGGTTAATTCATACAGGCTATACATTTCTAAAAACAAAAATAATTTAAAAGCTCTAAGTTTTATTAGAAACTAACTTTAGATAAAAGCCATAAAATATATAGGGATATTAATTATGTTTCTTTTATGGAATCAACTAGATACATTTGACATTTTTTGAGTGTTTATTACCAAAAAAAGTGAAGCAGGAAAACAATCATTTTGAAAATTTGAGAGCAATCTTAATATATTACCTTATAAGTCTTTAAATTCATTTTATCTTGTTTACTGGCAACAATATATTATAAAAATGTTTATTTGAAGAGGAACAAGGAATATAGTGAGTCACAGGAGACCACCAGAGATAATTCATGACTTACTACAGTGAAAGAGCCTGAGAAGGGAGTAAACTCAGTAGCAGATCAGTAAGCAATTCAATGCCTTTTATCAGAAATACTTCTGACCTGCCAACCTTCAGCTGAAAAGTGCACAGAACATTTATAGGGAGGCTATGCTATTTCTAGATTCTTGTGACAAAATTGAAGCTATGGAGTCTTTTGTTTAAAGGACAGGAAAATTGTACCAAGGAATATACAGAAGTAGCTTTAGGGCAATAAAATGTAAAATGTTTCCTTTTATTACAAGGTTTATTGTTGATTTACTAGAATTTTTAAATTTCTAGATAAAAAATTATAGGCATGGGACTCGGGAGTACATGTACAATGAGAATGGAGCTATAGGTTCAAGCCTCATACTTGAGTACTCTATGAATATTCAGATATAGGCTTGTGAACTCCCAGAGTATAAGCACCATGAGTTCTGCCTTACTGTTTTCAGTTTCCCACAATACATTCACAATCAATGGTGGTTTATAATCATGAGTCTTGTACAAAACATACACCATGAGTACTGGATTAGTAGTATGAATTTTCCAAATAATTTAAACCATAAGGACTGGATTACAAGTGTGTGCCTTCAGAATAACACATGAAAGATGTGTTAAAGATGTGAACCTCCCACAGTACATGAAGGATGAATACTTAATTATGAATTGAGTCACATGCAGTACAGTCACAATGAGAGCTGCATTTTAAAGGTGAACCAACAAAATATCATGCATCATGAGTACTGGCTTTTTATTTGTAGTCTGCTACTGCACAATGACAATGACTATTTTCTTATAAGAATGAGAATTTCTACTTTATAGGAACCATGAGTATTATATTACTCTTTTGAGTCACACACATTGACATAGTATATTGGGTTAGTACTATGATCTCCCACAGTACATAATGATAAGTCCTGAGTGGCAGGAATGCATCTCCGCAGTATTTATGCTATGTATAATGTGATACACAGTACATTCTCTAAGTGCTGACTTAAGTGTCTTGAATTGAGCACACTATTCAGGATGAATGAGTGTTGAATAATAAGTAAGAATGTTGTACAGTAGCACAAGCACTAGGTCAAGCTCCCTTATGGGAGTGCAACTAACATGTACATTCACAATGAGTTTTAGACAAAAACCTCTCACCAAGTATACAAAAACTGAATAATGAATTACAGGGGTTTTTCTTCCAAAAATATAAACAATTAGTTCTGGGTTACAGACAGAATCCTCACACATTATATACTCCATGATTGTTGTCCTACTGTTTTTGAGGTACTTGTAAGTTTACTGATATGATTGTGATGGGTTGGTTCTGTGTACCTCCTACAGTACATGCACAGTGAACCCTTGCATAATCTTTTGCATCTAGCATAGTACATTCACAATGAGTATGTCAGACAGAAAGCATAAGTGCTTGAGTGAGCCTCCTTAAAGGTGTGCATCTCACTAGTACATTCACAATGAGTGCTCAGGTTTAGGCACAAATGTTCCAATGTAATTATATGAGACATGAGCATTGCGTTACAGGCATCATTCATCTTCCTGTTTGTCTCACAAGTACATGCATACTTAGTGCTGGGTTATAGACAAGATGTTTGCATAGTTCAGGAAACATGCATCCTGGGTAATAAGCATCAGCATGCCATCATTTCACATTAAATACAACATGAGTGTTGGCTTACTGTTTTGAGTCTTTCACAGTACATTCACAATGAGTACTGGGTTTGAGACATGAAATTTTCACAGTACATACACATGTTGCTAGATTAATAGTGTGAGCCTCCTACAACATATACACCACAAGTGCTTGTTATAGAAATGAGTCTCATACAATACATACCTCATAAGTATGGCTCAGTAGCCATGAGATTCTCACTATAAACACACTATAAATGCTGGCTTATACGCTTGAGCCTCCCAAAACATGTGCACCATAAATTGTGATTGTTTTGAGTCTCACACAGTACAATCACAAAGAGTTGCTGTATTACAAACAGGAATCTTTCACAGTACATGTACCGTGAATATTGGGTTATTAGTGTGAGTCTCACATATTTCATAAACTATGAGTTCTGGGTTACTATCATGCCTTTCCAGAATACATGCATCATGATTCATGAGTTATAAACATGAGCCTCCCTCATTTTGTATACCAAAAATTCTAGCTCACTATTTGTAAACTAGCACTGTACATTAATGATGAATGCTGAGGAATATGCAAATACCTATTATAGTACAGGTGACCATGGTTGTGTCTTAGTTTTTTATTTTGAGTCGAGCACAGTGTATTAACACAGCCTTGCCAGTGATGTGCATCTCTTGAGATATATAATGTATGTGTAGCAATGAGGTTTCCTAATCCCGGGTGGCCAGAGATCCAACCCACAGACCTGCTGTCCCAGACCCCTTAGCCACCCACGACTGCTCAGGACCCCAGAAATGATTCAGACGCTTATATTAACTTCATTCTGTTTAGCTTATGGCTTAGGAACATTGCTAGCTAGCTCCTTGATCTTAACTCAACCCATTTTCATTAATCTGTCTGCCATGTGTACTGTGGCTCACCTGTGTTCTTTACATGCTTCTTCTTGGGTGGCTGGCTGGGCACACATGTATGAGTTTTAGACACCATTTCCAGAGTACCCACACCACGAGTGAAGTACTATATTATGTGCCTTGCACAGTAATTGCACCCTGGGATCTTGATTATAAGCTAGCTAGGCCCTCACACTTAAGTGTACTATGAGACACATTCTCTTTTGAGATTCACATAGTTAATTTACAATGAGTGATGGGTTATAAACATAAGCCTTGCATAGTGCATTCCTCTGGAAGGCTGAGTTAGTAGTTTAAGTCTCTCACAGTACATAAATCATGAATTCTTGGTTATAAGTGTTCATTTCCAGAATATGCGAACCATGATGTGTTACAGGCGTAAGACTACCACAGTACATTTACCATAAATACTGGCTTAGTGTTTAGAGTCATTCACTAAATTTTCACAGTAATTGTTGGTTTATAAATATGAGCCTATCGTAGTAAACACATCATTAACAATGGGTTAGTTCTGTGATTCTCTGACAGTATATAGACCATGAGTATTAGATTATAAGCATTAGTATTTAGAGTATATTCACTATGATTGCTAATTTACTATCTGTCACAGTTTATTCATAATGTGTGTTGGAGTATAGGCCTCAGAACAGCACAATATATACATACACATGAATGCTCTATTATAGACATGTGTCCCCCAAGTACCATCAAAATGAGTGCTGGTTTATAGGCATACACCTCACACAGTACGTGCTCTTTGCATGTTGTATTAAGAACATGAGCCTCTGACATTAAGTGCCCCATCAGTACTGGCTTACTATTTTGAGTCTCACACAGTATATTCAAAGTGATTGCTGGGTTATAAACACTAGCCTTGCACATTACATAAGCCGTGAGTGCTGGGCTACATGTGTAGGTGTTCTTAATACATTATTATCACTGCCTAGAGGGCAGCCTCCACCAGCAGCATGACTCAAAAAGAATCCATGAAGTTGGCATGTACTATGATTTTTTTTTTATCAGAGGGGTTGAGGGAAAGACATTTCCTTTATTCTTCTTTTGTATTATGATTCTGTATTCTATATTCTGTTTTTAATCTCTATCCAGAAATATTTCTTCTGTTTTTATTGAAGTTTTCCTTCTTTTGCTCTTTATTTTCCTCTTACAACTTATATTCATCAACAAAATTTTACAAGCAACGTAAAAATTACAGTGCAGTCATTTTCTATTTTTCACATGAATGATAGCAATGAAACTAGGGAAAAATATATGTTTCATATCTCTTACATGATTAAACATTTTATATGTTGCAAGTGAAAAAAAAATTATCCCAAGAACCCATGTACATTCATACCCTCACAACTTGTTATAAATTAACAGCAAAGTTAAACAAGCTATTTTTTAAGCTGGCAGGCTACCTTTTGTAGTTACAAAGAAAAGACCAGTTACTTTATTATTTATCTTGAAAGGTAATCTCATGAGAAATTTTAAAGGAATCACAAGCTGAAACTTTTATACATAAAAAACACTCATCAGTTCTATTTTAAAAAATAGGGTACACAGCTACTCAATACCTTTCTACATCAAGAGATTGAGGACAGAATGTGGTATAAGGAATTAATCTTCACCTTTGGTCATCAACCAATGCTAGCAAAAAGGGCAAGTCGACTAATGACAGTTGGACTGATTTATTCTTGTTCCCCGACATTACTGAGTTCCTCATTCACCTATGTGTCTTTTGTAAACTTTAGATATTCTTCTTGAGATTTTTACCTCAATGCTATTTGACAAAAACATCTAACTTTACATTGTTTTCAAAGCTGTGTTTCAGCTATAATGCACTCCAAAACCTGTGAACACATTTCCCAACATTAAGATTTGAAGAAGACAAATTATCTGGGCTACTGGGACTTAATTTTTTTTTAATCATTAACCTAAGCCACAGTCTATATAGCTCCTCAATAGGAACTCATGTGCTTTAGCTGTTTGATGCTTTATTGTTTTATTTTTATCATAAAACTCCACTTAAATTGATATTATCATTATCAATTAGACAGTAACACTTAAAAAGAAAGCATCTTCATAATAATCCACAGGTAAACAGTAGAACATGAATCGTCCATGAGATAAACACACTACATTACAGGCAGTGAGGATCTCTTCACATCCATTCATATTATCCAACATACCAGACAAAGATAGCAGCAGCAAATATTTAAAGGCACAGAAGAAGCAAATGACACTCTGGTGGCTGAGGTCTTTGCTTTCGGAGATTTGCCTCCTAATGGGTTGATACCCTGAAGGCAACCGCCATCTGCTGCTTCTCTGACGTGATCACTGGTAATGCACCATGATTCCTGGCTTACTGTTTTAAATATAACACTCCATGTTCACAATGAGGGCTCTGTTAAAGGCACAAACACCACACAGTACATACAAGCACATTACAGGCACTTGTCTCCCATGTATATTCACAGTGAGTACTGGTTTCTTGTGATGTTTCACAAGCCTCACACTGTCAGTACATTTTTCATGAGTACTGCATTACATGTATTTACATGCACTATGAAAGCTGAGTTTCAGGCATGAGCCTCACACAATACATCCTCCATGGTATATCAGCATAATTATCTCACAGAAAATGCACAATGCATTCTGACTTACTGTTTTGAGTCATGCACAGTACATTCACAAGGAGCACCAGATTAGAAGCATCGGTGTTGGCTTACTATTTGTAATCTGACACAGTACATTTATTATGAATGCTGGGTTATAAGAATGAGCTCCTCACAGTACATGCACAATGAGTATTGCCTTAGTATCTTGAGTCCCACAAAGTACATTGACAGAAGTAATGCTTGGAGAGTGGTGTCAGTACCACAAAGTACATCATCATGATCCAAACTTCAGGCATACCCCTCCCAAGCACGTGCACCACAAGTGATACATTATATGCATAACTCTCCCACAATAATTTTACCATAAAATCTGGCTTATAAGTATGAAGGTTCCACACTACATGCACCATTAATCCTCACTGTGCGAAATTTAACACTATAGATTCTCAATGTTAGATTCTCAGTGTAGAAGTGTTATAGACATTTACTTCTCATGGTAAGTATAAGTGCATGAGTGCCCTACTACAAGCTTGTGTCTTTAAAGTACATTTACAATGAATCTTATACAATATATTCTACCTGAGCAATGGGTCATGGGTATGAGCTTCTCACAGTAAATGCAGCTTTGAGTGCTGGCTTAGAATTTTGAGTCATGCAGAGTACATACACAGAGAGTGCTGGGTTGTAAAACAAGCTTTTCACAATACATGCACTATGTGTACCAGGTTAATAGTGTAAGTCTCCCATTGAACACTAATACTAGCATGCAGTGTTAGTGGTGTGATTCTGCGACAGTAGAGGCACTATGAGTTCTAACTTAATGTTTTGAGTCATACACAGTACATTTACACAAGTGTACTCAGTTTGGTGGTATAAGTCTCTAATAGTATATAAACCATAATTCCTGAGTTCTAGGCTTCCAGAGTCCATAAACCATGTGTAATGTATTTTATTTTTGAGCCTCCCACAGTAAATTTACCATGTGATCTGGGATGTAAGTGTGAGCCTCCCATTGTGTACACACAATGAGTCCCAATTTACTGTTTTGAGTCTCACATTGTACTTTCACAATTAGTGTTGTGTTATAGACATGAGCCTCCTTGAGTACATATATCATTAGTGTGGGGTTAGCAGTGTGGTTCTTCTATAGTATACAAAAAATGAATGCTGGGTTATGATTTGTAATTTAGCACTGTACATTCACAATATAGGCTAGCTTCTAGGCAGGCGTGTCCTATAGTTCAGGGACCATAGAGAATATATGGTATACTACAAAATAGAAGGGTCTCCAGCAAGAATTGTGGCTTAAGAGCTTGCCATTTTTTATAGTATATTCTGACTATTGTCTTTCTCTATTACAAAGCTATAGGAGAAAAATGTTTACAATGACTAAAGAAAACCAAACCTGTAAAAGTTTCAAAAATAATTCTTTTGTCAAAAGCAGTTGTTGTTCAGTAATGAGTAATATCTTGGTCACATGTGGTTGGCAAGATAAATTGCTGACATCCTGCCTGGTCATGTCTGTTAGGCCTTGATATCTCACAGTGTAAAAATGGGTGTTTTGTTCAGGAAAAGGGCACTAACATTTGTGTGCACCATTCCAGAGTGCTTGCTGCTGGTGGATGCTGTGATAATTGCAAAGAAATATTCATGCAGTCTGCCAACCATTTCTTTGTAATTGACAGTTTCTGACTCCCAGGCTCACTGGAGAATTGCACACTTGGTACACCCCAATAAAAGACGGGAATGAGTTTGTATACATTGCTCTTTCAAGCAGATACAGTTCTGGGATGTCTGAGTTGTTCATTATAGCCTTTGCTGCATCATCCCACATAGCCCCAGCCAGGATTCAGGTGCATGAAGGATTGTTTTTATGTTTTCAAAGTAAAATGGTTTGTACTCTGAGATACAAACTATGAGGGTTATGCATTTATGACTAGCAACATTTTTCTTAGACATTTAGCCACATGGGATTTTTTTCTTATTAGTCAACATTCACAGGTGGAAACAAATTACTTCCCCAATGGTAATTGGGATGCCCGTGGAAAAGTACAATATCAGTGGGTGGTAAAATGCAAACAGCTTTTGTCTCTGAAGTAAGATCATCAAGGTTGGAACTATTGTGGAGGTGACTTTTTTCTTCTCAAGTTTCTGACTTAATGCAGTGTCAGAAACATAATACATCATTGCTAGTCAATAAATGGAGCAGACCCTGCTTACAATAATGGCATATGGTAATTTAGAAAGATCAAAACATGTGCCATAAACATTCTGCTTATAAAATATTTGTCTACATCAGTTGCATTTTATATGATTTATAAAACATTATTTTCCTCATGTATCAAAAATCAAGGGCAAAGATTGTATAAGTACATGTGGCAGGGTCTGATTGACACATTGAAATCCATTTTTTCATATATATTTCTTCATATTATGTTTTATGCAGAGAAATCAAAGTCTGTAGCATTTGTAAATGTTAAAACTTATAGTAGAGGTTTATTAATTTTTTCTTCACATTATTTGTTTAGGACTGCAATTCCATACTCACACTGTCTTTGTAGTTGTAAACTGCCTTTCAAAAAACATTTCTGTTTTCTTTTTACAAATCCACTTTATGGGAGCACACTGGTAGTTCACCTCAAAGACCTGTAAACTATTGTTGACCTTACTTATTTTCTTCATCAGGCTTGCCTGTTTGACTTTATTTTTCCACACTGCCAAATTCTCTTTGTGCAGGAGATACTACCACAAAGTAGCTAAAGTCTTCCCATACAGGCCAGATGGCTGTACTTTATACATTTGATGGATGCATTTATTTTCATTCTCCAAACACTAGGGGCTCTTCTGTATAGGGATGTTATTAGCTTTTCATACATTAGATCTGACAAGATTACAATCAACACTGTATGAATTAAGATACACTCTTAGTACCCTGCTCAGCCCTGAATGTTCCATAGTTATTTCTGCTTGTATTAACAAAATAGAAATTAGGTTTTTTCTTAATAACAAAGCTTAGGCTGTTTGAAAAGCTTCCCTAAGGTTTCAATTGTAGCTGCTCTAAATAGGGTGATGACTTTTATACTTTATTTCCTGGTCTATAAGAAGTTGTTCTTTAGTACCCCACCTCTAAATCTTGGTTTCATCATTTGTCAACATGGGAATCTGGTTTTCTTCTCCCAATGTGTAACACATAAGCAAGACAAGTTATAAGACATGTGTAGTAGTGAGGGTCTCGGTCCCAGGCAGCCAGAGGTCCGAGACCCACAGACCTGCCACCCAAGATCGCTTAGCCGCCCAGCTGCCAGCCTCTCAGGCCCCCAGAAATGACTCAGATGCTTATATTAACTTTATGTTGTTTGGCCTATGGCTCAGGCACATTGCAAGCTAGCTCTTACATCTTAAATCAACTCACTTCTATTAATATGTCTGCCACGTGGCCCGTGGCTCACCTGTGCTCCTTACATGTTGCTCCTTTGGCGGCTTGCTTGATCTGCCTCTGACTCCGCCCTACCTTTCCTACCTATTCTGATTCCTCCTACTACTACTTCTATAGTGCCTGTCATGACCCATAACAGCTCCTTTATTTAAAGATTGAGATTCACAGCATACAGAAAGGCATTCCCACATCAGACATGCATGTATGTAACGTATATAAGACAGTTCAAGATGGTGTCTTTCATGAACCTGTAAAATGTAGCTCACTGGGCAGAAGCTACTTTAGACCATCTCTCAGTATTCTGTGTGCTATAATGATCTATATTGATTGCAGCTTTCTGGGGCTTGACTATGTAGACGTTCTGCTTCAAAGAGGCTACCTTTACCTCCCTCGTACCTTATTAAACAATGTTTAGTCTCTGTTTCTCATTAAACACATGGTATTAATATTAGCTTAACAATCAGCTCTTATTATCATGCTTCCTGTCAGGATTAGAGGAAGAGTTTAGATGTGGATATCTAGCCTTTATTGTAATTTCTCATCATAAGCACTGCCTTGATGTGTTGCTAAGAATCTTTACATACAGACCAGGTATGCCTTTTTAAACACTTGAATTTATGACTCTAAAAATGAATATGTGATAATTCTCATTTTTGCCTTTAAATATCTTAATATTAATATGTAAAAGCCAACATACTGGAGAACTATCTGCTTTGAAATCTTGAACATTCACGTCTAGGTTAGAGTTAGCAAATTTTTCTGCCTCAAGGGCCAGTGTCCTATCAGAAAAATATTTTATCTCTTTTTGTCTTTTGTTTAATGGCTGTTTAAAGTTTGTGTACTCTGTGATTAGTTTACTGTATATAAGCAGTTTTGGACTAGTTTGTGACTCCTGACCTCATGGTGTAAATCACTGCAGTCAATTGTTAGAGACCTCAATTGAACAGACCTTCTACTGTACTTCAAGTACTCTACTCTGACATTTTTGGAGTGTGGACTTGTCTTGTGGAAATCTCTGAAAAGTGGCTGCCAAAAATGAAAACTAAGCAGAGAGTCACATAGATAGTGTCTCTACAGCACCAAGTCCAAGTTCTCTTCTTGTTGATGGTTACCAACAATTTGTTATCCTTACATCCTTAACTATATGTGAGATAACTACCTCATGAATATCACCCAAGCTCATCACAGAAAGTCTTCAGATTTAGATCATTCTCAATTTTTACTGTATTAGGTTTGTAAAGTAAGAAGAAAGATTGTGTTTTGATCTTTAGCACAATAACTTTACCATGGTGAGTGTTCAAAAATGCAGGACCTATTGACACCGAATTAAAATATTTTACTTGAATCTTCTCCAGGTCTTATAAAAGAAAAGAGCCATTTCATTAATTGATCCAATGAATTTAGTTTCCATTTAAATAAGACCTAATGAGAAATGATTTTCCTACAGTATGTCTAAATGTGAGTTTATTTTGTGGTCTTATTTACCCTGATAAATTTACTTATGTTTTGCCTAGAAATTACACAGCTCTACAGTTTTCCTAAGATGTTAATTGTTTGTAAACAAGGACATTCTTCCAAAGTACTATCAGTATGGCTTAAATTTTCCTTAGAAGATGAATTATCATGATTCCTCCCATTGTGCCTAAATCTGCTTGAGTCATGCCATCACCTATCTGATGTCAACATAAGGTCTAGGACTGAATGAAAACCAGCATCCATGTGGGAATTCTGAGTGCATAAGTACTGTGTGGGGATGTAATGAAAGCTCCAAACTTTTCGTATATATAAGAGAGATCTAACCACAGTCAGTCTAGGAGGATCAGAGAGTGGTGATTCACATCTTTAATCCTAGCACAAGGAGTATCCTGGGAGTGGTGACCTATGCCCTTAATCCAAACTGAGTTCCAGGTCATCTTAGTTTACAGGAGTTCCAGGCTCCAGGGCAGGCAGTGGTGGGGCCATGCCTTAACTTACCAAGAGAGTATTTAAGGCTTAAGGCAGGCATAGAAAGGAGAGAAAGGAAGCCAAGGGAAGCCAGGCTGAGAAAGCTGGAAGACAGCTGGGTAAAATCTGACTGTGGTTAGATCCCTCTTAAATCTCCGAAACTTTCAGAGCTTTTATTAAATCCCTATAGTACTGACCTATGATTTTGAAACTATCATTGTATACTGGAACACTGAAAATGAAGGGGAAGATATATTCTAAAGAAACAAGCATGACTATCCCTTTATTCATTAGACTATTGAAACAGTAGACCCCCAAAGTAAAAAACATCCCTAGGAATCTCATTTTGGATACAGACGAGAATTCTGTGAGCTACAGATGGGATTTGCTTCACAGAAAGAGTTCACACAGTGCTGGCAGCTTACTTCTCAGCTTAATTAACACACACACACACACACACACACACACACACACACACACACACACACAGTTCTTATATTTCTTTTTATCTTTTCTGTTAAATTGTAAAATTTCTGTTACTTATATTTGTATTTTTTTGTTCTTTAAAAATGCAAATAAACTTGGAGTCCTAATTATAAACCAAAGTGCCTGATAACACTTTTAATACACTGTCCTTGCTAGCAATCTATTTCTTTTCTCTTTCTTAAAAACTCTTCATGGTATACCTTGAGGGTGGGGCCAATGTGACCTCTGAGAATTTAGTGAAAAGTTAACAACTTTGTGGTTATGGTAAACATTAAGGTAAGTTAGGAGTATTGGGGAAGAGTTGTGTGGTATGGTCAGAAAGAACCAATTATTTTTTTTTATCTCAAAGTTCTTTTGGTTGAATAATTAATATTATTTTTAGAAAGGACAAAGCCAATGATCAGACAAAGGGATTTGGTGAACTCAATGATTCTTTGAGAACAGCATATATTAACCTAAGATAATTCAGTGTTATATGAATTCTCAAACTTATATGGAGAGAGTATCGAGTATCATGTCTTTAACTTTTTAAATTATCTTTAATTGTATGTCTGTATGTGGGTATGTGCATATATGAGTGTAGTCACTTCTGGAGTCTATATTTTCAAGGTTGCAACTATGAAGAGGAGTAATAGGTACAATCCTACTTGGGTGCAAGGAATCACATTTTGGTCCTTTGTAGGAGAAATACATTTCCTAACTTCTTGCCATCTTTCCAGATCCAAAGGATGAGAACTTTGAAATAAATTGCAGATGAGTGATTCATAAGGTGAAGAAGCTAAATTATCCAACTCTATGTGAAAGAACACTTTTGTGTGCCTAACACATATATCACTTTATATGTATCTATCCTGCACACATCCAGGACACTTCAGCTAACTGAGCAGGTAAATTAACTATTTATCTCTACCTCAGCTCCTCCCAATCAAATCCCCCAGTTTCACTTCCAGGTCTACAACAAAACACCTGCTACAGCCTTGCTTCCCCTTCTTTACCCATCTCCAGTGGATCCCATAGATTATCCCCTCCAAACTTTATCCACGTACCTTTTGCTTTGTCAAGCTATTACATCCAGAAGGCATTCCCTAGGAACCCACAAACCACACTGACAGGTAAGCAAGTAAGGTAACTGCATAACTCCATCTCTATTTCTGTCTCTCCAAATTGAATCCTCTAGTCTCATCTCCATCTCTACAATGGAATATCCTCTAGCCTCCTTTCTTCTATACTTAACTCTAGTGAATTCCATATATTTTCTCCTCCTAAAATCCCTCCCCACTCTCATTTATTCTAGTCCCTCAATCCCAGAATCCACTTTCTGGGAATTCACAAGCTACTTCTACAATGTAAGGAGGTGGATTAACTGCATATTTTACCTTTTCCCTTAGCTCCTCCAAATATACAGTCTCACCCATAACTTTGCAACAGACCACTGCTTTCCTATCTGCCTTCATCTCCAGGTACTACACAGATAGGTACATCCTAATGAATCCAAGAAATCTTGGATGTTACGAAAATACTAAATTTAAGATTGATAAGAATACAGGAGGGAAATGAATGTTGGTGTTTAAGGGCAGGGAAAATATTTTCAAAACAACCATAGAAAATTGTCCTAAACAAAAGAAAAACATAACTATCAAAGTACAAGCTCCAGGGGGGAAAAAAGACAAGGAACAGATAAAAATGGCCCTATGTGAATAATACTTGACTTCTCAATATAGACCCTAAAAACTCTAAAACTAAGAGAAAAGAGAAAAAAAAATCATTTTCTACATATATTTTTGCTATAGTACTCGAAATCTTAGCGAGCAGTGAGAAAACAGAAGGAGAACAATGAGATACATATTACAAAGAAAGGAATCAAAGTGTCTTCATTTTGAAATGATGTGACAGTACAAATAAATGAGCTAAGCATTCCCCTGGGAAACTCCTATAGCTGATAAACACTGTCAGCAAAGTAGCTGGCTAAAACATTAATTCTCAGAAAATAGTAACCCTCCTATAAACAAATAACAAATAGACTGAAGAAGCAAGTAAAAAACCCCTTTCCCAATTATCATCAAATAATATAAGATATATTGTGCCAAGTCTAACCAAGCAAGTCAAAGATTTGCAAGATAAAATCCTAAAGTCATTGAAGAAAATGTTGCAAAGTTACAAAAGATGAAAGGATCTCTCATGATCATAATTGATAGTATTAATAATAAAAAATGACTGTCCTACAGAAAGCAATCAACAGATTTAATGAAAGCTCCATAAATCTATTCACAATTTTCACACATCTTAAAAGAACAACTTTCAGTTTTATATGGAGCAAACAAACAAGAGAAAGAAACAAAGAATCAGGACAGCAAAAACTTTATTGAGCAATAAAATCTGTGAGAGGTACCACTATCCTGAACTTTAAATTGTCCTACACATTTATATTAATAAAACCATTATTATATTGATACACCAATAGGTAGTTTTATCAATGGGATTGAATTAGAGAGCCAGACATATATACACATACACAAGTACACTTAGGTTTTGATAATGATGCCAGAAATGAACACTGAGAAATAGCATCTTCAACAAATGATGTTTTTCAAACTTCATGGCTTTATTTAAATTAATGCATATAAATGTATACTTATCACTTAGCCCAAAGATAAACTCTGAATTGATTAAATAACTTAACATAGAAAAAAATGCACTGGACATGATAGAAGCACAAGTGGGAAATAGTCTTGGACTTCTTGACACCAGAAAAAAAATTGATGAACAGACCAACATTAGTATGGGCACTAAGATCAACAATGAATAAACAGGATGTTATGAAACTGAAAGGCTTCTGCACAGGGGATTGAAATAGAGGCACTCATCTATTGCTGGTGGGAGTGGAAATGGGAATACAGAAATCAGTATTGGAGTTCCTCAGGAAGATGAGAATCAAATTTTCCCAAGATCCAGCTATACCACTCTTGTACATATGTTGATGGGTCCTGACAATTTTCTTGGCATAGAGGTAAGATGTTACACAGACCCTTGGAATTAGTTAGAAAGCAAAAGACTAACTTTTCTATTTAACAATAGAAGATCCTTATATACCATCTTCCTTGCAGCCAGGCTGTGTCATGATCTGTTGATATTGTGTGGCAGCCCCTTATTGTCTGGGAATGATCAAAAGATCTCACAACATCTGTTGCTAGGCAGATTCCAAGCAATGGGAGCATTAGATAGCAGCTGTTTTCAGGCCCTCAGTCAGACTCCAGGTTAACTCATAAGAAGGTACATTATGTCCATGCCTTAGAAACTGGTTTTCACCAGTTTCATTGGTTTATGGGCCTGTCTTACTACAGACATAGATGGAAAGAATGTTTCATTCTCTCAGAAACACTTGCTCAACTGTGTTTATTGCTATTATATTCATAATACTCCAAAATTAGGGGAAAAAACTCTAGATATCCCTCAACAGATGGAAGGATAAAGAAAATGTGACACATTACAAAATGGAATGTTACTCAGTCATTGAGAACATTATCATGAAATTTGCAGTGAAATGTAGAGAACTAGAAAAATCATCAGGTGTAAAGTAGTCCAACCCTAAAAAGATATTCTATAGATTTACTTATATGTAGATATAAGTTCTGACATCAATAATAACCAAGATTTATCCATAGGACAACACTATTTTAAAAAGTTTCTACTGTATTAGGAAAGAGAATAGAGGAACAGATAAATCTTGCTAGGAAGGAAAATAGAATAGTTTACTATGGATGGACGAGGGATGGTAGAATGGGAGGATCAAATGAAAAGAATGAGTTGATGGTGGGAATATGGAGAGACAGCTAAAATTAAAGGAGACTTGAGGGTTAATATGGAAACATAATACAGTAGAAATTTTTCAAAATAGTTTAATTTATGAAGACAATTTAAATAAAATTGTAAAATAACATGGTATACGGAGTCATTGCTTGCATGACTTTTCATGTCATACTTGCAGAGATCAGGGTAGTGAGAAACAATGTCTCCTAGTAATATTCTTATATGCTCAAATCAGTGCTTTGTTCAGTTATTAACAGAGCACCTTTTTCCTGCATCAGATAGCAACAAATACAAAGACTCACAACCAGACATTACACAAACAATGAGAGAGACCTTGGAACAGTCAGGCCTAAATGATGTATTTTCATCAAATCCCTCCCCTCAGAATTTAAGAAACTCCCAAAAAGGAGTCAGAGAGAATGTAAAAATTAGAAGGGATGGAGGGCACAAAGAAAACAAGGTCCTTTGAATCAGTAAGAGCACAGCTCATATGATCTCACAGAGACTGAAGCACCATGTGCAGGGCCTTGCACAAGTCTGTACCAAGTCCTCTGTTTATGTATTATGACATTCAATTTAGAGTTTTTTAAAAATAAAATTTCTGAGTTTGTAAGGTTTATACTCTTTCCTTAGAATTAAAGTAAATGCAGGTTTATGATGATGGTTTTAGTACCTTTTTTTTTCCCTTTAGTTTGTAAGGAATATATTACAAAATGTTCCTTGAGTGATTAGCATGTCTAGCTGCACAGGTAAGCGTTGATATAAAGGACACAGACTCGAATGCAAAATAAAGTCACTGGTGCCAAGTTTCATATGCTTTTTGTTGTCTATAGGCGAGTAAAGAAGTCAAAGCATTATTTTTCTTTAAGTACCTGTTTCATACTAATGAGTCATAAATCTCAACATCCCTTCATATAAAAATAAAACAAACAAACAAAATACAAAACAAATATCACACACACACACACACACACACACACACACACACACACACACACACACACACACACACACCTCTAATCTCATTAGTATAGACATGACTTGAGTTTGGTAAACTAAGTTACACCTTACTTAGTGGCAGTTAAGAGTTTTTCTGCAGCTGTCCTGACATTTAATATGGTAAGGAGAGTGGAGTGTGGATTGGAAGTTGCAGAGACAGAAAGAATTTGATGGAGACAGACATCTTAGAGTCAGGAGAGCACTGAACAAATATTCAGCTACCACAATTATAATTTCCCTGGGCTTTTTATACCAAGCAAAAGGGAGCAGCAAGTTCAGACAGCTGTAAATATTTCTTCAATTCTCAAACAAAAGATACCTGGTAACCATTACTTTGGCCAAAGCATCCTATTATGCAGCCTTTGTGTGTGTGTGGGGGGGGGGGGGAGGACCACAAACTCACATTCTCTGATCTTGAGTCAAAATGAGAAAAAGCCATATTATGGCATCTTTAAGACTCCTACATGAGTTCTATTTAAAATGCCACCAAGATTCTTAGAATTTGCTGCTTGGTGTCATTAGATGAGTAGATGATTATTGGGAGAAGACTTCTCATCCATGGCTGAGAATACTTGGAACTGAAATTGTGGGGCTCTACTTAATGGTCAGAGAATGGCATCTGAGTCATATCTTTGGCCCTGGGTGGATACATGGAATTCTCAACTGACTGTTAGTTCTTAACAGTTCTACCTGGTGAAAGGCTTTCAAGTAAAGAGTGTGTATCATTGTTCCCATTAGAACACTTTCTCTAAATGGGCCTGTCAATCACCTGGACAGGAACATGCTCCTCAGAGAAATGTTCTGCTCCAGAGACATTAGAAATAGTATAAAAGCCAACCTAAAATGTAGTTTCTGACAATGGTATCTTTGGGGCCATTGTCTAGTCTATCCCTTAGGAATGTGTTTTGAGCAATATCCCTTTTAGTCTCACAGATTGTACGTTGTGTGTTTCTGAGTTCTTCTGATGAAGAGCACAAGAACCAGAGTGATGAAAGTATCCAAAGTGAGAGTTTCATGAGAGTTCTTCTGACATTCTTAGTCTTAATTATGTGGTTCAGTATGGAATAGCAGGCACAGATATTTTATGGAATAAAATAATGTTTTAAAATTGTGCTAAACATTGTGATGTAAAATGAAAGATGAGCTAATAAAATGAAGATAAAAACTGAACAATGCACAGAGGGAAAACATATTCCAGGCATGGAAATTGATAGAAATCAATGATGGAAAGATAAACTAATTGAGTGTTGATACAAAAATAATACTCCCATTTCAAGGGGAGGCAAGAGTATATTCTGGGACCAAATATGTCAAGGTCCATAGCTTTAATTCTGAATTCTATGTTCTAACATGGTAACAGTTTCATTTTTATACTAACAGAACAAAGAAAGTCATAAATCCAGACAGTTTTTAAATACTTGGTATATATTTTTAGTGGATGTGTTGAAACAAAGCAGGGAAATATAAACTACAGGATTTAGATTGTATCCAAGGTCATCTTTAGCTCTTTAAGAGAGTGTGAGTATTGTAAAAGCTCTTATGGTTGGAATATGATTAAGGATTCACAATAAAACAGATTCAGATGAAAAGAAAAACCTGTAAACAGGTTACAATGTGTATAAAACGTACATAGGCTTCAGAGAGAAAAGAAAGCAGATATAGAAAGTCTTTAAAGAGAGAAATAGAGTAATAAAAATATTATAAGTGATGTAAAAATAGAAAATAGACACAAAATCTGGATTTTTGTTATTATTGTATTTTCTTTTAATTTTTTTAACTGTTAATGAGCTAACTACAGAAAGACAATGGATTGAAAATGCTAAGGCTACTAAGTTAAACAAGAGTATATATTTTAAAGGTATTTTTATTTAGAAATTTGTGTTTAAGGATTTATTGCTTTGGAAGAGTTCTGCTTTTGTTTCCACAGAAGATGAGAACTTGTGGATTTCTTCCAGGCAAATACAGTTTCATCAACTAAGACCCCCTGAAAAAACCTCTGATGGGAAGAGATGGCCATATCAGCTTCAGGGCTACAAACTAGGATCCAGTCTCAAGAACCCATGAGATTTTCAATGCCCCTTAATCAATAGGAAGTAATAATGGAAAACTACACCCAAATTCCCAAAATATTGCTTATGTTTGTTTTCATTAAAAATGGTTAATGGTCATAGTTAATCTCTTTCTAAGAAGAAAAAGGGGATATGGTATATGAATGATTTTTTCTTAAAATTTAGATTATTGAATTTACTTAGATCAGAAAATCAGCTGTTAATCTCAAAATGTTTTTCATTGGTATGGATTTGGTTTATTGATACAAATTTAAGGTCAATTCTCTTATGCTGCATTTTCTACTCTTTTTTAAGATATGATGTTTATGTAACTGATTTAAAATTGTAATGTATAATTAAGAAATGCATGTTAGTTAGATTTTTAGCTATACAAAGATATATTTCAATTAGACAGGTAATCTTCAAACACTTATAAGACCTACAGAATATGGCATTTAAAATATTTTAAGAACTTAGACTTTTCTGGACAGTGAGACAGGTCTGCTCCTGGCAGCACCAATTTACTTCAAGAGAAAAATGGGCATCGAAGAAACTCCATATGGAGATTAGTTTCTTTGTGGAAATTGGTTAGCCACTGGCCATGAACCTATTCTTATATTGACTGCTTGACAGTGTGCTGTTAAGAGTGGACATGCAGGTTCCATAGGAAGGTGACCTCTAAACTTTGACAGAACAAGCCAAGATGATCATTCAAGTTCCGCTTTGCAGAGAAAACTGTCAGACATTCTTCAGGACTAGAGGAGAAGCAAATTATGGATGGGCAGACCAGATTTCCTACTTCACTGAAATGAAAAGAGACTCTGGGCCTGTAGGCTGAAGATGGATATGCCAACTTTATAAAAGAACTTTCGGTGACTGTCCAGGCAGATAGGTGTTATCTCTGTCATTTCTAGATTTTGGAAGTTACTTGCACTTCTGGTTTACTTGGGTAAATATATCCTCCTGTGGTCTTTGATGTAATTGAAGATTAGATAGTTATAGGTACAGTTTTTCTTAGTCATTTGAAAGTTATATTAGATATGAAACTTTAGATTCACAATGATAAGATAGATGATAGAGTATTTTCTTTAATTTTGCTAAATACAAATAGACTAGATATTGTAACTGCAATTCTTGCTTGATAGTTATTTTGTCATATGTAATTGAAACCTTCCATTTTGATTAGACAGAAGGGAGGTGATGTGGGAATGCCTTTCTGTATGCTGTGAATCTCAATCTTTAAATAAAGGAGCTGTTTTGGCCCTTGACAGGCACTGTAGAAAAAGTAGGCGGAGGAATCAGAATAGGTAGGAAAGGAAGGGCGGAGTCAGAGGCAGATCGAGCAAGCCACCCAAGGAGCAACATGTAAGGAGCACAGGTGAGCCATGGGCCACATGGCAGACAGATTAATAGAAATGAGTTGAGTTAAGATGTAAGAGCTAACTAGCAAGGTGCCTGAGCCATAGGCAAAACAGCATAAAGTTAATATAAGCATCTGAGTCATTTCTGGGGCCAGAGCAGCTGTGGGCAGCTAAGGGGTCTGGTGCAGCCGGTCAGTGAGTCTGGGCCTCTGGCTGCCTGGGACCAAGAAAACACATTGTAACACTTGTGGTTGATGGAATCTAGGGGTATGTTAAATAAATACAATAAACTATAAAGAGCTTTGCCTTTTTCGTGACAAAGCCCAAAGCAGCAACATGTAAGGAACACAGGTGAGCCACGGGCCACGTGGCAGTCAGATTAATAGAAATGGGTTGATTCAAGATGTAAGATTGATAATGAATAGCTATTCAGGATATTAAAGATAGCTAAAGATTAATTGTAGTTAAACTGTAGATCTACAACATTCCAATTGCTGCACAGCTATTGCTATTATTAGTCAGCTTTTTATAATGTTCAATATAAGGAACAGTCTTTCCCTGGGACTTAACTGCCAATGTCCTTTGCATAAGGTAAAAAATCAAATAAAACAAAACAAGTGACACACTGGCAAGGATCATTGGGCATGAATATGAGCCTAGACTGCCTTTGGGTTTTCTTGGTTTATTAACTAGGTTTCCTGATGCCCAAGGTTCTGGGTTCCTCACTTTGATCTTCTTAGAGTATTTGCATTAGAAAGACAGAAATTCTAAATACTTTATCTCTTTGAGATGTACAGCTCCCAATTTCTTGAAAATTTACTACCTAAAAAAAAAAGTTTTTAAACGACCTGTTATCATCTCTGTGAAATGAAAATTTAAAGAGATAAAGCCATAGTTCCCTATGAATGCCAATTAGCAGATGCCAATTAGGATGGCATAGTAACTCAGAAGACTTCTCTGAGTACAGCTGATCTTAAATCAGTGGATGCATCCCATTGATAAACCTTTCTTAGACATCCCAATCTACTAGTCTTTTAAAAGTAATCCAAATGATCATTTCAGTAAAATAAGGATTAGAATTAAAACTGTGTTCTTTTATATTCCTAGTGACTCCATGAGAATGATTCCAGCTTGTGTTTGTTGGGTTTTTGTTTGTTTGTTCCATAAGTATGAATTGTATGAATTAATTTTTAAAAAGCATACATGTTTTGTATTATGAAATCACAAAAATATTTTATCATTATTACTGTTTGTGTGTATTAAGTTTGTAAGTATGTGTATGTATGTGTCTGTGTGTGTTTATGTGTATGTGTGTGTGTGTGTGTGTGTGTGTGTGTGTGTGTGTGTGTGTGTGTGTGTAGACCTCAAAATGTGTAAAGAGATCAGAAAACAGACTTTTGGAGTTGGATTTCTTTCTACCTTGTCAATTTCTTCCACGATACATATTCTAAGCTAGAAGGCTCAGAAGATTCTGATCTCTACCCCCTCTCATCTTACCTCACAGTTAAATGTAATTCTATGCACACATTGTTATATGGATTTCAAGAATTGAAATCAGATTGTTTGTAATGTGGCAAGACCTTTTTCAAGTGGGACCATCTTGCTGCTCTCACTTGAGTTCTCCCCTTTTTACCACTAGCTTTTAAGAGCATTTTATTTTTATTTTGGAGAACTTGTGACCTTCAAATTGTCTTTTATATTAGACTTGTGTGAGTTACCCTTTTGAATCATGATGGGAAAATGTACAGAGACAGTTGACCAAATCTACTGGGAGCTTGCTGACCCTGGATTCACAGCTAGGGAACCTACATGGAATGGAACTGGGTCCTCCTAATGTGAATGACAGCTGTATGGCTTGAAAAGATGGTGGGACCTCTGGCAGTGGCACCAGAATTTATTCGTAGTGCATGAAGGTTTTTTGGAACTCATTTCCTATAGAGGGATATCTTGCTCAGCCTTGATAATAGAGGAAGAGACTTGGTCCTGTTTCAACTTGCTATCTCAGGCTTTGTTGACTCCCATGAGAGGCCTTATCCTCTTTGAGGAGTGGATAGAGGGATAGAATGGTGGGAAACTGGAAGAAGGTGGAAGAGGATAGAGAAGGGGAAGTTTATTTAGTATGTAAAAAAGATTAAATTTTAAAAAATGTAAAAACATTGTCCTTTTGAAATTAGAATTCATTCAAAATTATCTCCTTGATGTGTGAAAATCATTCATTTAGGCATTTTGCTTTTCTTCTGTAAAGTAATGAATTTCTTTAAACTACACATCAGGATTGGAATGGTTAAGCTTTTTTATCAGTTTGGTTAGATAAGTAATCAATGCAGAAATTGGCAAGGCATTAGTTGTGGGTAATAACTGAAAAGAAAGACCCTGTGTATGGGCAGTTACATACATTGGGTAGAAGCCATAGATGGAATGGAAAAGGAGAAAGTTGAAAGCCATATAAATGCCTGCATTCACCCCTTTCTGTTTCTTGTTCTGTTGCAATGAATCTTCTACATTTCAGTTGTCCATGTTAGGTAATTTGTTAACTGAAATGAAAATTACCTATGTGAGGGGATTAAATTTAAATTTAGTAATGCTAATAAGGTAGAAAATGAAACTAGCCAAATAGTCTCTACCAAAATACTCTGTTGAGGGAAACTCCATACCCCTAAAACCTAGAAGTAAACTACTGTACTTTAAGAAATGAAAGCAAATAGTCCACAGTCAAATAATTTAAATTGACATATAATCCTTAAAGAAATAAAAGAATTCATTACATTATGAGTTTTCCACCCCCCCAAAAAAAAGTTCAGGGCCAGATATTTTCAGCATAAGATTCTACCAGACTTTCAATAAAGAAAGACAAATAGAGACAAATTTTTCTCATGAACATTGGATTGGATGCAAAAATACCGTCAAACCAAATTCAAGAACATAACACAAAAATAATCTAAATTATCAAGGGGGATTCAGCTCAGACATGCCAGGATGGTTCAGTCAATGTAATCCACCATATAAACAAACTGAAAGGAAACAAAAAAACACATGATTATCTCACTAGGTGCTAAAAAAAGCCTTTTCCAAATACAACACCTCTTCATGATAAAAGGCTTAGAACCCAATACATTAAGGGGTACTTAATCTTACTTCAATATAATATGTCTTGTTTTGGTATAGTCATGAAGGAACTACCGTTTCATAAACAGAAATAAAAGAAGAATAAATTTTGGGTGGAAACAAGGGAGTCTTGGGGGTAGGGTCTGGGAGAAGAGGAGTGAGGGGAAACTGAAACGAGGATATAAGTTAAATAAATAAATAAATAAAAGTTTAAAAATAATATAAAAAATTAAATTATTGGAAAGATTATGGATGTAAGGAAAATACCTAAATATAATAAAAGCAATATACAACAAGCCAATAGAAAACATCTAATTTAATGGAGAAGAATTTCAATGTAATTCTACTAAAGTCAGAAATCAGATAAGGCTGTCCACGCTCTATATATCTATACAATATAATATTTGAAGTTCCTGCTAGGGCACTAAGACAAAAAAAAGGATATCTAAATTAGAAAAGAAGTTAAAATACTGTTATTTGCAGATGACCTAATATAGATGAGAACCCCCACAAATCTTCCCTAAGAGCTCATTGCAACTTGCCTGGATACAAGATTAACTCAGAAAAAAATTAACAATCCTCCTATACATAAATGATTTTAGAAAATGACTGAGAATAAAACAGGGAAACAACACCCTTCACCAATAACTGATGTGGGAATGCCTTTCTGTATGCTGTGAATCTCAATCTTTAAATAAAGGAGCTGTTTTGGGCCATGACAGGCACCATAGAAGTAGGAGGAGGAATCAGAATAGGTAGGAAAGGAAGGGCGGAGTCAGAGGAAGATGGAGTTGAAACCCAAAGGAGCAACATGTAAGGAGCACAGGTGAGCCACGGGTCAAGTGGCAGACAGATTAATAGAAATGGGTTGAGTTAAGATGTAAGAGCTAGTTAGCAAAGTGCCTGAGCCATAGGCCAAACAGCATAAAGTTAATATAAGTGTCTGAGTCATTTCTGGGGGCCTGAGCGGGTGGCTGGGTGGCTAAGAGGTCTGGCATGGCAGGGTCTGGGTCTCTGGCCGCCCAGGACCCAGAAACCCCACTGCAACAGATGGCTTCCTAACAAGGACCGAATATCCACTGAAAGCCTGAGAAAGTTTAAAGAGTGTTTTAGATCAGAAGCTGAGCCAAGGCAGTTTCCAAATTGTGTATACGAAACGGGTCATTGTACAAAGAAAGCATGGCACATTCAAAATGGCTCCGGCAGACTGGTGGCAGGCAGTGTAAGCTGCAACTAGGCCAGCTCCTGAAATCTCACAGAAGACTCAGTAACATATGATTGATTTTAGATTTCTGTTTATTTTAAACAACCAAAAAAAAAAAAAAAAAAAAAAAGACGGTTTCTTAGTAGCAGCATTTCTTGGGTGTGCTCTGATTGCTGGCCAGGAACAGGGATACAATCCCTTTAAGAGAACTTTCTGATTCATCTTCCTGGGCAAAAACTATGCAGCTCTTTAAGACAGTGTATTTTAAATGCTCTTGTGGTTAGAAAATGATTAAGGATTCACAATAAAACAGATTCAGATGAAAAGAAAAACCTGTAAACAGGTGTAAATGTATGTAAAAGGTACATAGGCTTCAGAGAGAAAAGAAAGCAGATATAGAAAGTCTTTAAAGAGAGAAATAGAGTAATAAAAATATAATAAGCGATGTAAAAATAGAAAATAGACACAAAATCTGGATTTTGGTTATTATTGTATTTTCTTTTAACTTTTTAACTGTTAATGAGCTAACTACAGAAAGACAATGGATTGCAAATGCAAAGGCTACTAAGTTAAACAAGAATATATATTTTAAAGGTATTTTGATTTTGAAATTTATGTCTAAGGATTTATTGCTTTGGAAGAGTTCTGCTTTTGTTTCCACAGAAGATGAGAACCTGTGGATTGCTTCCAGGCAAATATGGTTTCATCAACCAAGTCCCCCTGAAAAAAATCTCTGATGGGAAGAGATGGCTGTATCAGCTTTAAGACTACAGATTATAATCCAGTCTCAACAATCCTTGAGATTTTCAATGCCCCTTAATCAGCAGGAAGTAGTAATAGAAAACTATGCCCCAATTCCCCAAATATTGTTTCTAAATGTTTGTTTTCATTATAAATGGTTAATAGTCATAGCTAATCTCTTTCTAAGAAGAAAAATGGGATATGGTATATGAATGATTTTTTTTAAATTTAGATTATTGAATTTACTTAGATCAGGAAATCAGCTGTTAATCTCAAAATGTTTTACATTGGTATAAATTTTGGGTGGGCGGCTAAGAGGTCTGGCATGGCAGGGTCTGGGTCTCTGGCTGCCCAGGACCCAGAAACCTTACTACTACAACTAACCACTTACATTATAAAATATCTTGGGGTAAATCCTATCCAAACAGGTAAAGCACTTGTATGACAAGATCATAATGTCTTTGAAGAAAAAAATTGGAAAACATATCAGAAGATGGAAAGATCTCCCAAGCTCATGGAAAGGTAGGATTAACATAGTAAAAATGGCCATTTTATCAAAAGCAGTCTAAAGATAGAAAGCAATCTCTATCAAAATTCTAACACAGTTCCTTACAGACTTTGTAAAATAACAATACTCACCTTCCTATGAAACAACAAAACCCCTAGGATAGCTAAAATAATCCTGGACAAAATATGCTGGATATCAGCATCCATGATCCCAAGTTGTATTACAGTTTTAGTAACAAAAACAGCATGGCATTGGCATAAAAACAGACAGGTGGATCACTATAATTGAATTGAAACTCTAATCATAAATCTTCACATACCTGAATATCTGATTTTTAACAACTTATGCTACAGAAAAAAGAAAGCATTTTCATGCTGGTCTCACTAGATATCAGCCTGTAGAATGCAAATAGATCCCTATCTTTCACCCTGCACAAAACACAAGTCCAAGTGGATCAAAGGCCTCAACATAAAATCCAATACACTGAAACTGGCAGGAAAAAATGTAGGAAGTAGCCCTGAATGCATTGGTATAAGAGAGAAATTCCTGAATGAAACAACAGTAACACACTCACTAAATTAGAAATTAATAAAAAGACCACATGAAACTAAAAAGCTCCTGTAAGGCAAAGAACACTGTCAGGCAGATGAAATGGCAGCATACAAAATG
Organism: Phyllotis vaccarum; assembly: GCA_033318265.1. Classification (NCBI taxonomy): domain Eukaryota; kingdom Metazoa; phylum Chordata; class Mammalia; order Rodentia; family Cricetidae; genus Phyllotis; species Phyllotis vaccarum. Next base: position 144,623,604 of record JARWLC010000003.1, on the reverse strand, counting down.
GAAAAAGATCTTTACCAACCTCACATCTGAAAGAGGGCTAATCTCTAAAATATATTATGAACTCAAGAAACTATATATAAAGAACAAATAATACATAAAAATGGTTTACAGACCTAAACAGAAAATTCTCAACAGAAGAATTTTAAATGACAGAGAAAGACATGAAGAAATGCTCTGCCCCCTTAGCTGTTAGGGAAATGCAAATAAAAATGGTTCTGGGGTTTCATTTTATCCTCATCAGAATGGCGAAGATCAAAATCACAAGTGGCACTTATGCTGTAGGGGATGTGGAGCAAGGGGAACACTCCTCCAAAGCTGGTGGGAGTGCAAACTTGTACAGCCACTTTGGAAATCAATACAGTAGTTTCTCAGAAATGTGAGAATCAATCTACGTCAAGAGCCAGCTGTACTCTTGAGCATATGCCCAAAGGATGTTCAATCATACTACAAGGACACTTGCCCAACTATGTTCAGACCAGCTTTATAACAATCAGAAGTTGGAAAATACTTCAACAAAAGAATGAATATGAAAGTGTGGTGAATTTACACAATGGAGTATTACTCAGCCATCAAACAATGACATCAGGAAATTTTAGGACAAATGGATGAAACTAGAAAAAATGATCCTGAGTGAGGTAACTCAGACCCAAAAAGATAAACATGTTATAAACTTACTCATAAGTGGATATTAACTGTATAATAAGTGATAACAATACAACAACTCACAGATCAGTGAGGGTAGGTAACATAGAGGGTTCAAGAAAGAACACATGGATCTCCCTTGGGAGAAGAATTAGAAGAGATCTCTTAGACAGACTAAGGTGGATAGCAATGGAAACTGGAGGTATGCAGTTGAAGGTTAGATGGGCGTGTACTGAAAGAGGTGAATGGAAAGGGCCATATTTTAGAGTAAGGAAGAAACATGATGCAAGGTGGGCTCCTAGGAATCTACACAGATGATGTCACCTAAGATTCTTCCAATAGTGAATATGGAGACTTAACAGATCATCTCCCGAGATCAGATTAGTTGACTATCTCAATTGTCATCACATAGCCTTTATCCAATAACAGATGGAAACAAAGTAGAAATCCACAATTAAACATTAGGCCAAGTTCAGAAAATCCTGCTGAAAACAGGGAGATAGGATGATAGGAGCCAAGGAGGTCAATGACTTCACAAAAAACACCACACAAGCGGCTAACCAGGCTCATAGGAACTCACAGAGTCTGAATAACAAACACAGAGCCTGCCTGGGACTGATCTAGGCCCACACACATATGTGACAGTTGTGTAGCTTGGTCTACTCATGGGACTCCTAACAGTGTATGTACGAGTTCTCCCTAATGCCTTTGCTGGCTCTTGAGAACTTTTTCTTTTTAGGGGGTTGCATTTCCCAGCCTTAATACAAGGGGAGGTGTTTAGTCTTTCTGCAAATTGATAAACCATACTTTGTTGATATACATGGGAGGCCTGCCCCTTTCTGAATAAAAAATAAAAAAAAAGATGAGGAGTGGTTTGGGAGGAAAGAGGGGAGAAGATGAGGGGATAGGAGGAAAGGAAGTAGGGGAAACTTTGGTCAATGTAAAATAAATAAAATAAATTATCAATTTAAAAATGAAAACATACAATCTTTCTCTTAATAAAATTGATATGGCTTGCTTCTGATATCACGGGGACAAAAAGAAGAAACCAGGATGTAATATAATTTTGGTGCAAAATGTAAAACACAGATGTCTATTTGCATAGTGACAAGAGCTCTTTTTAAAATTGAAATGTGATGGAGATGACACAGCTGAATAATTTCTGTTGGCTAACCCATTTGAGCCTTGGAAGTTGGAGAATGACTAATAGTCAAGCAAAAAAAAAAAAAAGAGTAACTTTGGGCAAGCAGTGGGAGAGAAGGGGCACAGATGGGGGTTCTGTGGGCAAGTGAACAGCCTCATCTGCCACCTGTTTGTCTGACACATCCCACCTGGTAAGTGGCAAACCTGAAATCAATCTGTCTCTGCTTCATCTAGCTCACTTGCCTTATGGCTAATACTTTAGCAAAAGCTGTCAACAGCACCACTATCTTTATCCCCATAACCGTCAACTGCATGCATTTACATAGAGCAAATCACTGTTCTTCATCTGGAATTCTTCAGTAGGACACATCACTATTCCTTATGTGGCATCTGCAATAATCTTCTTGCTGCTGTCTGTGCTTTCCTTCTTGCTCCCTCTTTATGCTTTGGCTACCTAGGAAACAAGAAGTGGGCTACCAAAACATACATCATGTTATATCATGACTGTGTCTGGCCTCCCCTTAGGCTGAAGGTCACTCACTGCTGCATCCTTACTGCCTTGACTGCTCTTCCTTATTGTTAGTTTGGTTGATAAATGACAAGGTAAAGTACCATAGAATTATGGTTTATACAGTCTTCATTGTTTCATGTTACAAGTTATAGTAAAATAAGCTTTTATAGAGGAGTAGCCAGAATCACTTACATATATAGATAGCTCCTTGATGTTTTTTTATGAAACAAATAATTGAGGCCTTTATAGAATGAGTATGTGTAATAAAGAAGGCTTGAAAACCATGGAAATTAATAGCAATCTGTTTCTCTCAGCTTTCAACAAGGCATGGAATAATGCTTATATCAAATGTCTACTTGGATAACACTTAACATTTTACTTCATTGAAGGAAAAATACTTTGGAATAAAGAAATGGCTCTGCAAACAAATCTCAACATATTCTTTTACCCTCTAAATACTTGCTGCATATTATTTTGGTATGAATACAAGAAATGCACTAGATACTATATTTATATAAAACATATACATAACACACACATATACACACACTTCTATTCATGTCACTGATAAATGTGAATAATCATATGCTAAATGCATGGCACAGAGTCTGACATATCTCAATGCCTAACAAAATAGTAACTCTTACTCCACACCATTGTCCACTTATGTATAATATAACAATATGATTTTCTTTTTCCTAGAATAATCATTAGGTAAATTGAGGAACCAGCATATTTATCTTATTTATTTCACTGATAAAAAATAATTTTTTTTGTTTTGTTTCTTAAGAACTTAATTTCAAGTTTTTTTCCTTCAAACAACTGTGATGGGTAATGGAAGATTTACTTCACTCATTTTGGTCAGGGACAGCATTCCAAAGGAAATCAAAAGTTTAGTGAATCAGTCAATGCAATTTATTTCCAGTGTAACTGGGGGGAAAATGGAAGCTTGTCATGTTTCCTTAAGCCAAGATAACTACTGAGCTATTCATGGGCTTGCTGTGGATATGTAACCTTAAATGAAAATGAAATTTGTGTGAGGAGAATGATCAAGGGAAGCTATTGTGAGCTAGCCCTGTAGTAGTTTAGGATGTCAGTAACTCTTAAAATAGAAGAAACACATTTCCAATCCCACAAGAAACCTCTATTTTCATATTCTCTGTCATTTTCTTATTTGCTTTCTGCTTTAGAGGCACTTATCAACTGTGATGATCAGACTGTCCTTAAATAACATAAAAGGCTATCTTTCTTAAAAATTGTGATGGAAGAAAAAGAGAAAAAGAAATTTAATTTAACTTCAAAATATTGAGAAAAGTTTAGTCTTTAATCAACAGTGGGTATTTTTTAACATGAAATACACCCCCCCCAAAAAAATAGCACTTTGTATGTTTACTTGCTCAGAATCTCAGTAGATGCTAGATATAAGGTTTAAGTACTTTTCCAAAAAGTCAGACATTATATGAAGAGATCAATTAAGTATATTTTTCTCTTCTGCTACAAGAATATATTTAAATTTAAAAGTATAAAAAGTTTGTTTTATGTTAAACAATGTAGCAGAATCTCTAGGACATCTAAGATCTAATCAATCATATCTTTTATCCATTATATCCAAGATAGTCTACAAGCAATTTGAAACAGGGCTACTCAACTAGAGAAAAACATAATAAAATGTCTAATTCCAAGAAGACTGATTTTAGTAATATTATCCATTTGGTTGAGATGGAGTTTACCATTTTAAGATGTGGAAGAAACTTTAGAGTTTTTTTTTGTGTACAATAAAGACTTTTGGTGAAGTTTTCATCTCATTGCTTGAAATTATGGAAAATCACAACAAGGCAATTGTTTGTATCTAAAGATTTCTAGGTAAGAATTCAGCTTGGGAAAGTGTCAACATATGGGAGGATTTGATAGAATTCTGTGAGAAGATATTCTAAAGAAGAGAAATGTACTTTCAAATCCTTGAGCTTTCAGAAGTGCAAAAATCAAGTAGAAGTGGTCTGGAACCTTGAAACACAAGGAAGTAAGCAGTTGTAACGGTGTATATAAACTATCAATTTTTTAGGGGAAACAAACTTCTGTGATTTAACTGGATAGGTGATGCTAGCACTTCAGAGTATAGCTGGCAGCCAATAATAACCACAAATTGTCACCACTTCTTGTCTGCAATTTCTTGTATTAGCTATACTTAAAGTTCTTGGAGGTAGATCATGCTGGAAAAACTGAGTAAACTCAGTACTTCTTGAGACACAAAACTCTTTTTCATTTAACTGTAGAGGGAAGGACTTGTAACCCTGATTCTATAATCATTTTTTTTTGTCCTGAGAAAAGAAAGTTGAGGCACAGAGACCATTAACATGATAATCCATATAGCAAATTTGGGCTCTCTTTCAATAAGTTGGGCCACAGTATAATAAAAAGTAAATAAAATTAGCCATAGCTAAAATTATTATGTAGGGGAATTAAGCAAAATATCTATTGAATATATATATATATATATATATATATATATATAAAATTAAAGTGCCATATGCCCTAAGAACCCACAGACTAGAATAACTCTGAGGTAAAACAGAAGAACTCAACAAATATTCTGTTTCTGCTGAAGCTTTCGCTTCCAATACTGTGCAATGAGTTATAGATTAAAGTCCCATATGTATATTTGCACTAGACATTCTGTAAGGTTTCTGACTGTTTAACTATCTAATTGAGATGTGCTGATCATCTGTGTGTCAAGTTTTCATGATGTTATTTATTCTTATGTCATCCTAAACCTATGTTGTTTATTTATTGCAAAGGCATCAAAGCTAATGACATTTGACTATGATCATTTCCTGTCTGGGTCAAAAAAGGCAGAAAGCATTCATGTTATCATTATTGCATCACTGAATGATGGTCATGGCATCATGTCATGTTATGGGGTCAGTTTCTCTCAATATGACACATAACATCAGGCTTGACACAGACTCAGCTCATTTCTAAGTAGAAGCTGATATTTTCCAGCTGCTAGTGCAGTGCTCTAGAAGCACACCTAGAAACTGACCTTCTCATATTTGTCTTTTACTACTGCAGGTATATGAATAACCTTTGGTGGATGTTGCACATATAAATACACTCATTCTCAATAAAAAAATAAAGAATCTGAACAAAATAGAATAATTTCCTACTTTTTTGTGATGGTGAAGCATACTCCTTTGTGATTATTATTTTTTAATTGGAAACAAATCTTTCACATAATATATTCCAACAAGTTTTTTTGCTCCCTCTATTTCTAGGTGTCCCCTACCTCCTTTCTTCCATAGATAAACTCCCGTTCTGTTTCCTCTAAGAAAGGAGAAGATCTCCAAGATACATTGATGCATGGCTAAGCAAACAAGGCCCCTGCATTTATTATTGCTGATAAACCCAAATTCCTGAAACCCAGTATGAATCTGAGAAATTCAATAATTAGAATGAAGTAGATAGTTACTATGATTCTATAATGTCACAATCCAGGGGACCTAGGCTAGGATACTAAATGATCATTTATATAAATTAACTCAATATAATCCAACTTGTTATAGCTAAGTTTGGTTGCCTGACAAATTTGGAGTATAAATTTATAGTGAGTCCTTAATAATTTTGAATTTTAACTTTGGCTGTTAATGAAACCTTAGACACTAAGGAAAACCCATTGAAACTTCTCTACCTTTGTTTATAGCATTTATTTAGGAACTAGAAACCTAACCCAACAATTCAAGATCTTTGGAAAATCAATGAATACAAGTTTCTTCTCCCAAGTTGTAATTTTCCTACAACAACATAAAATCTAACAGTGAAAGATATACACATTTCCTCTCCTATCCTTACAAATGGGCATATTCCAGACTAAAAAAAAATTTTTTGTTCAAGATTGCAGTAATTATTCTTTATCTGCTTTCCTAGGAAGATAGATACATTGGCTGGTGGTTTTCTACTGTCATCAATAGAACCAATTCTAATGAACATTGTGAGTCTGTTGAAACTTAGGCCTTATTACTTTCAACTTTAATATTCAGTAACTGTAATTATTGGCTAAAAGAAGAGTTGTAGATAACAGTAGACTGACTAGGCAAACATTAAAATTATACATATGCTGAATTTTTGCATCCTATCTTTTGGTAAAATTTGTGTTTGTCTATCCCAATATTCTAAAGTGTTTACACTGTCATTACTTAATATTACTTATCACGTAATCATTGGCTGAATATTATTTTGTTATTACTATGAAAGGGGCTTTATTATTTATTTAACTTTAAGTTCAGAATGTGAATGTCCTCATACTTCTTAGATAGACAATACAAATTTAGGTTATACTCATAAACCTATTTGCTCAGTCACAGTGATATTTCCTAGTTCTTTTATTCTTATTCAGCTATATCTAAAGTATTGAAGTTACTATCCCTTGGAAAATTTTGATGGGCTTACTAAAGGATATCAAATATATGCATGTGTTGGTATAAAATGAAAGTATTTACTTAGCCTAATAATGCTCTGAAGTTCACTGAATAAGATTAATGACAAAAAAATCACAAAGGTTTTCTGATGTGAGGTAAGTAGGAAATTAGAATGATTTAAAGTGAAGTAAGAGCAAGCTTAGCATGAGCATAGGTACTTTGGAATAATATTAAGGTGAAGATTTTATGAGTATATGTCAAGTTCAGAGCAATATATGAATAGTGTGAAGATTACATTGTGTACATGCTAGTGACCATAGAGCATAGGCCATGCTATTTAATAATTTTTTTAAGATGAAGCAACTAAACAGTTGTGGGAGATTATGTTGTTCCGTTGTAAATAATTGTCCCACCCACTGGTTTAATAAAAAGCACTGATTGACCAAAGGCAGGCAGGAAGTGTGGGCGGGGCTACTAGACTAAGAAAACTCTGGGAACAGGAAGCACAGAGCAGAATGCCAGAGAGAAGCCAGAAGAAGCAGAGGACAACTATGCTGCTCTGAGAAAAGGTACCGAGCCGCATGGCTAAGCAGGATAAGAGTCATGAGTTAGTTTAAGGGTAAAGAGTTAGAAAGTTATAGCCTGGGCCTTAGGCCGATTATCCTAAAACTATAGTAAATATCTGTGTGTCTCTGCGGGTCTGTAGGACTGTGGGTTTGCAGGCCAAAACCTTGAGGATAGACCTGAAAGTCTGGGCCAGAAACCACCTACTACAAACAATAGAGTCAAAGTTAATAGAGGGTATCTGAGATTTCTATAATACATAATATTATATTCAGTAATTTGACCTTGCTTTCTACCTGAACTCTCACTAATTCTCAAATATGTTGAATGATGATGGTCAAAAGTTATCCATGATATGATCACATACACTGGAGATCTATTCTAGAACTGTTGGTATATTGAGAGTCTATCCAGAGTTTACCTAACTTTAGAGGATGAATTGAATATGTTGGACTATGATATTTCAGACAAAACTTTTAAAAGAGATAAATTTTGAGGACAGGAATGAACAATTTTATAACCAAAGGAGCCACATTTCTATAATTGTGCAGGAACAGGCTGATGGAATCTTTCTAGAATGGGAGATAGTCATCACAGGGCTCCTGCCATATTTGAATAACTTATTTCTGAGTAGCTTTAATCTTTTCAAGTGTGTCAGTTCTATATTTTTTTCTCTAAATAGAATAGTGTGAATTTTTCTTATAATATAAACTGATAAGGAAAAATGAGTTTTTACATCTGTCATTAAGTGAAATGATCTGGGGTATGTGAAACATATAAGCAATGAAAATTTCCTTAGCCATATAAAAAAACAAATTTATAAAATTTCAAAGAAAATTGTTGCAAGTATACTTGGTGAATGAAATAATTCAGATTTGGGGAAAGAACTATTATGTGTTTATTAGCACACTAAATTTATATTTCTGTGTGGGAGAAAGAGAAATGCAGAAAGAAAGAGACACAGAGGGAGATAGATGGAAAATAAGAGAGCACTACAGAAGCATAACTGCAATTAGAAGTATTTATGAAGTGAAATGGAGCCAATGAGAAGAGCAAGAGCAAGAAAGAATGAGTAAAGTACGTGATATTGTCTGTGTAAACATAATGAAAGCTATCACTTGGTACAGCGAACATACAATGATAGACAGCAAATATCTCTGAAGCATCTTAAATATCTTTTTCCTAACCACCATCTTCATGTTGTGTCCTAAGGAATACGTAATTAAAAAAAATTAATTGAATAAAATGTGTTAACATAGATAAGTTTCTGATGGTGAATATACATTGTGAGCCAAGTACATGAAAGAAGATAGATGTTTAATAAGATTAATAAACTCTCCTTATTCTTTATACTTCTATTTAAAATTATGTTTAAAGAGCAGTTTGAGATTCCAGTGAAGTGAGGAATAGGAAAAACCTGGCAGCATTTTCTTCTACTGGCAAAATACTCAGGCAATTGCTTTGATGATTTTGGGGAGTTGCATTTGATATCTCTCATAGTTCATGCAAAGATAATCTGATTGGGTTGTCTAGTTGGTCTCAGACACTTTTGGCTTCAATGCTCCATCAATTCTCTTTGAAAATGAGGTACTGGTCCAATTTTACCTCTCCAGGGACACATCCAGATGATTTGATCATGATCAAAAGGCAGCTCAATCTCATGATGTCCATATGCTTCCCCTGGAACCTCTTTTAGTGCTCTCAGAATTTGTGATTCTCATTAGTGGACAACTGATTGCGCTTTACAAGAGGTCTCAGCTTCAAAAATGCTTTCTCTCAGAGTGGTTTCTAAAGATCCAGGTATTCTGAAACCCAAAAGTAGAAATATAAAAACATCTTCTCAAGTTCAGGCTCCATTTATTTGTTTTCTTATTAGCAAAGTCTATACAAAGTAGAAACTTTTAGAGGAGAAATGACTTCCATCTTCAACAATAGGGTTTAGTGGGATACATATAATTTATTTTAGAAAAAATGTAGTTATAGTGATCTTTCTTAAAGATATTCAAGTGGCTGGCTACCTAGATAGGTAACCATACCTAGTGGAGTATATATATATATATATATATATATATATATATATATATATATATATATATATATATATATATATATATATATATATCTAGAACTATATTGTAATATTTGCAAAACAAACACAATTGATATTTAAAATTCTATCAGGTAACCTGTGTTTATACAGTGGTTGCCATGACAGCTGAGGGAGTAAGAATACTTTAAAATAGATTAATATAACAATTTTTGGCACATAGTTTTAAGCGTTTCAGTACACAATTGATGTGAGTCATTGCTATGGTGTTGTGATGGAGCAAATTAGTTTGTGATGTGCTAGATAAGAGACAGTGAGATAAACCAAAGAAGGGACCAGAGACAATATAAAGCAATCAGTCAAATGTCTTCAGTGACATAGTTTCTCCAACCAGGCCTCTCATGAACATTTATATAAATTCCTAGTAGTGCTAACAAATTAAGAATCTATTAGTAGATTTATGCATCAATTAGATTAGAGCCCTCATGCTTTAATAACCTCTCAATCATTAGATAAACGAGATGGTAGCCAAGCCTTTAGATCATGAATCACTTATTGAAGTGATGCATCAAACCAACAAATGAAAATATCTATAGCTCTCCATGCATCAGAATATTAGACTAAGACATTTCCTCCATTCATATTAGATCAAGATCACCTACCTGAGATTCTCAGTTCCTCTGCATCTACTGGATCCAAGTGGCCAGCCAACCCCCCAGTGTGTCAGAATCTACTGTATAAAGAGGGTTCACTGTGACATAGAATACACTATCTTCAAGTGGACAAAGAACCCAGATTGGACCAAGAGAGGCTTCCTGAGACACAGACACAGCCAGAACAGATACACAAAAATCAGTTTCTTGAGATTCAGACAAATCCTCCAGTGATTCAAGGATGCAATGGACTGATACATGTACAAGAATACATATAACAACATAGAGAACAAACAACATGTAACCACCAGAATCTGGTTGCTCTACAACCCTGAAAACCTAATCATGGCAATTCAGAGAAAGTACAATGAAATGACCTTAAAAACATCATGAAGATAATAGAACCCTTTAAAAAGGTATTATAAATTCTCTAAAAGAAACAGATGATAACACAAACAAAAAAATGAGAGATCAACAAATCCCTGAAAGAAAATAAAGAAATTGAAAAAAAAAGAAAAAGCAATCAAACAGGTGAAAGAAACATTCAGAGAATTAAAAATTGAAATAGAAGCAATATAGGAGGCACAAAATGAGGCAAAGCTAGAAATAGGAAACCTGAAGAAATTATCCAGAACTACGATGTAAGCATAACCAATGGAATGTAAGAGATGGAAGAAACAATCTCTGGTGTTGAAGATTCAATAGTAGAAATGATACATGAATCAAAGAAAATATTAAATAAAAAACATAACACAAAACATAAAGGAAATATGGGACATCATGAAAAGACCAAAATTAAGAATAAATGCAATTAAAGAAGGAGAAGAATACCAGCTCAAAGGCACGGAAAAAATATTCAGCAAAATTATAGAAGAAAAATTTCCTAACCTAAAGAAGGAAATGCCTATAAAGTTACCAAAAGCATGCAGAACACCAAATAGACTAGACTCCCCTACTCCAAGCATGCTAGATGCATAATAACCAAGCCATTAAACATAGAGAACAAAGAAAGAATACTAAGAGCTGCAAAAGAAAATGGCCTAGTTACCTATAAAGGCAGACTCATCAGAAAAACACCTTTACTCAATGGGATCAATGAAAGCCAGAAGGTCCTGCTCAGATGTTATACAGACACTCTAAGAACACGGCTGTGAGTCCAGATTACTATACCCAACAAAACTGTTCATTACAATAGATATAGTAACAAAATATTTCACTACAAATCAGATTTAAACAATATCTATCCACAAATCTGTCTCTACAAAAAATACTAGAGAGAAAATTCCAACCTAAGGAACCTAGATAAACCCATAACCATAAGCAATAGAAAATTCCACAGGATAAAAACCCAAAGAAGGGAAATACACACAAGCTACCACCAAAATATGTGGAAATAACAATCACTGGCCATTAATATCCCTTAATATCAATGGACTCAACTTACCTATAAAAAAAAAACCTAACATGATGGACACATAACAAAATCTACCCTTCTGCTGCATACAAGAGACACAGCAGCTTAACTTCAAAGACAGACACTTGGTCAGAGTAAAGGGTTGGAAAAAGACTTTCCAATCAAATGAACCTAAGAAACAAGCTGTTGTAGCCATCCTAATATCTAACAAAATAGACTTCAAAGAGAACAGAATAAGCATTACTTATTCATGTCAGGAAAAAATCCAGAAATATAAAGTCTCAATCCTGAACATTTATGCCCCAACACAAGGGCAAATACATATATAAACAAAGCAGTACTAAAGCTTATATCTCATATCAAACCCCACAAATTAATAGTGGGAAACTTCAAAACCCTACCCACCCCCAAATGGATAGGTCTAACGGACAGAAATTTAAGAGATACATGAGATTTAACAGATGTTATGACTCAAATGGACTTAATAAATATATAGAAACTTTTCACACAAACACAAAAAAGTATAGTATATTATCAGAACCCATTGGAACTTTCTCTAAAACTGACCACATAATTGAGCATAAAACAAATGTGAGTAGATAAAAAAAATGGGACTAACCTCTTGTATACTATCAGACCACAATGGACTAAAGTTAGATTTCAACAGCAACAAAAAATAAAAGAAAACCTACAAACTCATGGAAACTGAACATCTCTCAATTGACTCACCTCCAGGTCAAGAAAGAAGTTAAGAAAGAAATCTAGGAATTTCTAGAATTTAATAAAAATGAATCGCTAGCATATACAAACATAAATGACACAGTGAACGCAGTGCTAAGATGTAAATTCATAGCACTAGATGCCTACATAAAAATCCTAGAGAAATCTTACACAAGAGTCTTAACAGCATAGCAAAAAGGTCTAGGACAATTAGTAGCAAACTCACCTAGAAGAAATAGAAGGCAGGAAATAATCAAAATCAGAAATCAATAAAATTAATGCAAAAAGATCAATAAAAAGAATCAATAATTCAAAGTGTTGGTTCTTTGAGAAAGAAAACCAGATAGGTAGACCCTTCTCCAAACTAGCTGAAAGGCAGAGACAGAGTGTCCAAATTAGCAGATGCAGAAATGAGAAGGGAGGCATATCAACAGACAACCTGAAAATCCAGATTCTCATTAGGTCATACTTCAATAACCTATACTTCACTAAATTGAAAACCTTACAAAAAGTGGACAGCTTTCTATATAAGAACTACTTTAAAAAATTAAATCAAGATCAAATAAATGACCTATATATACCTATAACCCCTAAGGAAATTGAAGATGTTATTAGAAGTCTCTCAAGTAAAGAAAAAATGCCTTCGGCCAGGTGAATTATTGACCAATATCCCTCATGAACATTGATGCAAAAATATTCAATACAAAATTAAATCAAGACCAGATCAGTGAACTAAATATACCTATAGATCCCAAAAAAATTGGAGATGTTTTTAAAAGTCTCTCAAGGAAAGAAAAGGCCAGGGCCAGATAAATTACTGACCAATATCCCTCATGAACACTGATGCAAAAATATTCAATAAATTACTGGCAAACCAAAATCAACAACATATCAAAAATTATTAAACATAATATAGTAAACTTCATCCCAGAGATGCAAGAATGTGTTAATATATGAGAAGCTGTCAATGTCACCCATCATATAAATAACATGAAAGAAAATAAACACATGATCATCTCTTTAGATGCTGAAAACACCTTTGACATAATTTAAGAGTTTTCCATGGCAGAAGCTGGAGAGATCAGGAATACAGGGAAAATATCTAAATTAATAAAGGCAATATATAGCAAGCCAACAGCCAAGATCAAACTAAATGAGGGGAAATTTAAAAAATCCCACTAAAATCAGAAATAAGACAAGCCTGCCCTCTCTCCCCTTTATCTATTCAACATTAAAATTTTAGCTAAAGCAATAAGAGAACAAAGGAGATGAAGGAGATACAAATAGGAAAGGAAGAAGTCAAATTATCTCTATTTGCATATGATATGATTATAGACATAAATCATGACCAAAATTCTTCCATATATATATATATATATATATATATATATATATATATATATATATATATCTGATAAACAACTTAATCAATTTATCAGGGTATAAGATGAACTCAAAATATAAATATACTACCTATACACAAATGATGAAATGACCAAAAAAAACCCCATGGAATTATTACCTTTATATTAACCAAAAATACCATTAAATATCTTGGGTTACTCTAACCAAAGAAGTGATGGACCTGTATAACAAAAACTTTAAATCACTGAAGACAGAAACTGAAGAAAAATATTAGAAAATGGAAAGATCTCCCATACTTCTGAATAGGTAGGATCAACATAGTAAAAACACAATTTTACCAAAAGCAATCTGTATATTCAACACAATCCCCATTAAAATCTCAACACATTTTCATAGACATGAAAGAATATTGATTCAACTTCATATGAAATAACAATAAAACAAGGATTACTAAAACAATCATGTTCAATAATAGAACTTCAGGAGACATCACCTTCCCTGACTTCAAGCTCTACTATAGAGCTACAATAATAAAAACAGCTTGGTAATGACATAAAAAACAGACTTGTTGATCAATGGAATTGAATCAAAGACCCAAACCTTAATCCAAACACCAATGAACACATGACAATGTAAACAAAAATATACAATGGAAAAAAAAGATACCATTTACATCAAATGGTCACTGGTTGGTAGTATGTAGAAAAATGCAAATAAATCCATATTTTTCACCCTGCTGAAAACTTAAGTCCAAGGGGGATCAAAGACTTCAAAATAAACACAGTTACACTGAACTTAATAGAAAAGAAAATGGGAAATACCCTCCAGTGCATTGGCACAGGTGACCACTTCCTAAAGATAAAACCAATAGTGCAGACACTAAGACCAATGATTAATAAATGGACCTCCTGTAATTGAGAAGCTTCTGTATGGCAAAGGATATGGTTAATAAGACTTAAATGACAGCCTACAGATTGAGAAAGGATCTTCACCAACCCTAGATCTGACAGAAAACTGATCTCAAAAATATATAGATAGCTCAAGAAACTAGAGATCAAAACCTCAAATAACCCAAATAAATTGGGAGTCAGGCTAAAAAGGAAATTTTCAAAGGAATAATTTCAAATGGCTAAGACGTTTTAAAGAATTGCTCAACATTTTTATCCATCAGAGAAATGCAAATTAAAACAACTCTGAGATACCATTTTACACCTGTCAGAATGGCTAAGATCAAAAACACAGATGATGGCCTATGCTGGAAATGTGGAACATGGGGAACACTCCTCCATTCTTGGTGGGAGTGTAAACTTGTGCAACCGCTTTTGAAATCAGTAAGGCAGTTCCTCAGAGAACTGGGAAACAATCTCCCCAATGATCTGGAAATACTAATATTGGATATATAGCCAAAGTATGCATATTCTTATGCCAAGGGCATTAGCTCAGTTATGTTCATAACAGCATTTTTTTAAAAGCCAGAACATAGACACAACATAGGTGCCTTTCATCTGAAGAATGGGTTAAAAATTGTGGTCTATTTACACAATGAAATACTATTCAGCAGTAAAAAAAAAAAAATTCTAAAATTTGTAGTCAAATGGATGGATCTTGAGAGTATCACCCTGAGTGGGGTAACACAGGCCCCCTAAAATAGACATGTACTCACTCATAAATGGATTTCAGACATAAAGCAATGAATATCCAGGCTACAAACCACAATGACCCAAACAGCTAGATAAAAGAAGGAACTTAAGAGAGGCATCCATGGATGGACCTGGAAAGGGGAAATAGAGAAAATCTCCTGAGTAAATTGGGGTCATACATGGGAACTAGCCAAGGGTCATGGGAACAAATCATGAGAGCTAAAGATGACTGAGTGAGAGGGCCAACAGAGAGGAAGAACAAATAAATAGATATTTTGATAGAGGGAATGAACCACTGTGAGGTTAGAAAGAAACCCGGTGCTAAGGAAATATCCAAGATCCCACAGATATCCCTGGATAGGACTCCAAGCAATAGTAGAGAGGTTGCCTAAACAGAACTTCCACTATGGTCAAATGAATTATCACAATAATTGTCATTAGTACCTTCATTCAGCAATGGATGGAGGCAGAAGCAGAAATCCATAGCTAATCATCAGATTGGGATCCAGGTCCAGCTAAAGAGAGAGAGAGAGGAGAGAGTATACGATCAAAGGATCAGTGTCATAAGGAGAAGACCCATGGATATGCCTTACGGAACTATTGGTAGCTGACTGACTCTGAAATAATTGCTGAGGAATTTTCATGCAAAGAAACTAAACCCTCCAAAGATAGACTACTGTCAAATGGGATGAGAAGTTTGTAGAGCATTTTGCAATAGGATCAGAGTATGTTCCTGGTGCATTTACTAACATATAACAGCCCATCTCCTACAAAGGAACACCTAACTCAACCTCAATAATGGGATGAGGGACTCGGACCTACGTCAACTGGATATGCTAAACTAAACTGACCCACATTAGGACTCCTTGCTCTCCTTGGGGAAATGAATGAGGGATGAAGTGGGAAGGCTGATGGAGACCTGGGAGGTACTGGGAGGAGGAAAGGAAGAAATAGTAGTGATAGATATGAAAAAAAAAAACCCTTTTTGAATTAAAATGTTGAAAAAAGAAAAAAAAATCATATTCTTTTTAGAGCTGAGCGTAAAAGTTTAAATAATCATATAAAATTATTCCCTCTTTCTGTGTCTTTCTCTGGCAATTCAAAAGTTGCTACAAATACTAGACACTCTGTCACTAAGCTATATCCATAGACTAAGTTATGCCTTCCATGAAGGATGGTGAAGAAAAGAAGTAAATATGAAGACTGAATAGGAGGAGTATGTTCACGAGAAAATCCTGTGCTTTTGTGATTTCTCAGTGGAACATCCTGGCATAGTATCTTTTCAGCTCAATTTCTGATTGACTTTCATTTCCTCCGTTTGCAAACAATTCCTCTTTACCTTTGATTAAGAAGTGTTTGGGCAAGCTTTTTGAATAGTTATTATACAAAATAGTTTACAATCCCTGAGCACTTGCAAGCTGCATCATGCCAGAGAGGCAGATAAGCTAACTGCAGATCCTCAACTTTTCCTCTTCTCCTACAAATACAATGCTGCAGTCTCATACTCTATAGCGCATCATTTACTTGGGCCTACCCTTCCTCCCTGCTGCTAACTCCAGTAGATCAAAATGTCCTCCAAATTCCTCACTTTATTTCAGCCACCATCTCCAGCAGACATTGCCTATAAATCTCCAGGTCACCACAGTCAGAGAAGCAGGTCGCTAACTGAAAATCTTCATCTCATTCTCCAAGTCTCCAAATCCAAACTCCTAGGATCATCATTATTCAGAGAAACAGATTAAACGGAACTGTAAACCCTAGTGGAATAGAACAAGAAATTAAACAAATAAAGCCCAAAGCAAGTTGGTTTTAGTTCAGAATTGTACTAGGCTTCTAATGGATAATTAATGCTAATACTGCTCAAATTATTTCACAAAACAGAAACATAGGAACATTTTGCATTTCATTTTGTGAACCTACTGTATAGGGTTTTTCTTATGTTAGCTATAATCTTTTTGTAAATTTGACATAAAAAGGGATATGTAGAGGTATTTTTAAATATATTTATTATTCAATAAGAGAACAAAAGGAGATTAAGGAGATACAAATTGGAAAGGAAGAAGTCAATCTATCTCTATTTGCAGATGATATCATCATGTAAATAATCCCCAAAATTCTAACAGGGAACTCCTACACCTGATAAACACCTTTAGCTATGTATCAGGTGACAATATTAACTCAAAAAAAATCAATATCACTCTTATACACTATGGTTAAAAAGTGCTAAAAAAGAAATAAGAGAAACATCACTCTGTATAATAGCTGCAAATAGCACTAAATTCCTTGGCAAAACTCTAACCAAAGAAATAGCATATCTGTTTGACAAAAACTTTAAGACACTGAAGAAATTGAAGAGAATATCAGAAAATAGAATGATCTCCCATGCTTCTGAATAGGTACAATCAACATAGCAAAAATGGCAGTTTTACCAAAAGCAATCTACAGATTCAATGCAATTCGCATCAAAATCTCAACACATTTTTTTTTTTTTTTTTACAGAACTTGATAAAGACAATACTCAACTTTATATGGAATAACAGGAAATTCAAGTTTGCCAAACAATCCTGCTCAATAAAAGAATTTCAGGAGGAATCACCATTCCTGACTTTAAGCTATACTATAGAGCTACAGTAATAAAAGCAGACCAGTATTGACATAAAAACTGACTAATCTAATCAAAGACCCAAACATTAACCCACACACCTATGAACACCTGATTTTTGACAAAGAGGACAAAAATATTCAATGGAAAAAAGATAGTATCTTCAACAAACGGTGTTTGCACAACTGGATGGTAGAATATAGAAGAATGCAAATAGATCCAAACCCATCACCCTGCACAAAACTCAAATCCAAGCGGATCAAGGACCTCAACTTAAACCCAGCCAGACTGACCTTGGTAGAAAAAATGTAGGAAATATCCTCTGATGCATTGGCACGGATGACTATTTCATAAATATAACATCAGTAACACAGTCAGTAAGAATAACCATCAGTATTTGGTCCTCCTGAAACTGAGAAATTTCTATATGGCAAAGGACAGTCAATAAGACAAAACCAGATCTTAAAGAGTAGGAAAATATCTTCACCAATCCTACATCTAATAGAATGCTGATCTCAAAAATATATATAGAACTCAAGAAACTAGAGCCCCAAAACCTAAATAACCCAATTGAAAAATGAGGTTCAGAACTAAAGAAGGAATTCTCAATGGAAGAATTACAAATGGCTGACAGGCACTTAAAAAATTGCTCAACATTTTTAGCCATCAGAGAAATGCAAATCTAAATAACTTTGAGATATACCTTACACCTGTGAGAATGGCTAAGTTCACAAACACAGATGACAGCCTATGGTGGAGAATATGCAGAGCAAAGGGAATACTCGTCCATTGTTGCTGGGAGTGAGGGCTTGTACAGCCATTCCGGAATACAGTATGGCTATTCTTCAGAAAACTGGGAATCAATCTCCCCAAGGATCCAGCAATATCACTATTGGGCATATACTCAAAGGATGAACATTCATACCCCAAAAGCATTAGCTCCACTATGTTTATAGCAGCCTTATTCATAATAGCAAGAACATGGAAATAATCTTGATGCCCCTCAACTGAAGAATGGATTAACAAACTATGGTATGTCTACAAAATGGAGACTACTCAGTAGTAAAAAAAAAAAAAAAAATGACATCTTAAATTTGCAGGCAAATCAAACATATGGCAGGAGGTATCACTATACCTGATTTTAAGTTACACTACTAAACAATTTTAATAAGAATATTATTGTACCAACACAATATGAGATACATGTTTAAATGGAATAGGATAGAGAATACAAATATAAAACACACAACCATGACTACCTAATGTTTGACAAAAGAATGCAAACAATACACTTGGAAAGATAGCATCTTCAAGAAATTGTGCAAGAAAATCTGGAAATCAACATTTACTCTTTGTAGAAAGAGTCATTCTGGCATGTCTCCCATATTCTATCCATATGTTTTCATGGCAGGAAATAGCCTTATTGTCATTTGTAATCATGTTCAAAGTAAACTTTTTGTAAAAGCCATTTTATTTGTCTCTCTAGGTATCTTGATTTAAGAATTTCCCACTTTCTTATTAACAGAGTGTCCATCAAGGCAGGCACAGCACATTGCAAAGCTTATCTTGTCTTATTGAACATTATAATCAGGCTTAGGTCAAAATTAAAATCAGGTCTTAGAAACTTGGATTATGCTAATAATTTGGGAATGAAAGTAAAATTTCAAATCAAGACTCTAAAAGATAGCAAATTGGAAATAACCTAAGAAAATAGAACCATTAGGGGCTGGATTGCTTTTACTTCTCATGTGATATATTTGCTGCAATTAGATGTTTTATCTGTAAGAGAATCTGTACTTACTGTAATGAGTTCATTCCTAATAAAAATGGATGTAATAGTGAAACGATTGGGGTTCTAATTAATTTATACATAAAATATAATACTTTTCAAGTTCATCATCATAGCATAACATAAACCAAGCAAACAGTAAACAACTTTGAAAATTAGATCTGCAATCAATTAAATGAGGCACGGTTTAAGGAAAACATTTTAGAGACATCAAGCATTATCTAAAACCTGCTGAATTGCCTGAATGTATTTACATGTGTTTGTAATTCATTTCCTTGACTCTCTATGCCTCTCTAATTTGAAAATCACCAAGGAGTTGCTGTTGTTGCTTAAGTCATAAGTTTTTCAATATTGTGGGATAATAAGAATCAATTTGAATTCATAGCATTATCAGCTTGTATTTATTTCTTAAGGGCAGACTCAGAATGCTAAATGCCCTTGGTTTCTGATTTTCTTATTCTATCCTTCTTTAATTCTTAAGCCACTTAGATTTTTCAGTATACCTTTTTTAGTTCTCTATTACGTAACATTAATTTGAATGGTATAAAAACATGTAGGCTCATAAAAACAGATTCAATCCATGGCAAAAAGGTCAAATTATCTCAGAGAAAATTTGATTTTTTTTTTTAAGTTTTTCTCAGTCTTAGGATTTACTCATGGGATGATATTCTATAACCATAATAAGTTCGTAAAGGACCTTGAGATTGTGTATTCAGATGTACATCTAGCTTACCTCATAGGTATATAACTTGCTGTAATTTAGAAATGGTTCTCATATTTTATTAGAATCACATTCATTTGGTGAAGTCTTTTAAGTTCTCTTTGATTTAGTCTGTTTGGTAACATTATTTGATGTTTAGTAATAATTACCTTAATGTTTTAACATCTATGTTTCTCTAATCATTGAATGTTTTTCTGAATGGAAGAATGTAAATTTTTTTCTTTATCTGCCCTGATGCTTTCCTGTATGCCTATTTTTACCATAATTCTATTTTTTCTTTCAATTTGATTCGTAAATTCCCATAATTAGTAATGTCTACACACTGGTTCTGTCATATTATTTAAACCATTAAAAATTAAGTATAAAATCGCTTTTGTTTAAAGCTAGGTAGATAATCTGTAGGTAGATTCCAGTAGTGTTCTACTTAAATATTATTCTCTTTCATTTCTTGCTATGCCTTCATTGTGTTTCAGAAGATTTTAAAGTTACTCTATAGATTGCAAAAGTTTTGGAATGGTGGTTTATATATAGTCAGAGTTTGAATGAAAAGACTATCATTCTGCTTGGTATCTAGAATCAAAATATTGCTTTGGGTTTTTAATTTGTAAAATAAAAAGACAGTGACCTAAAGGTATCTTATATAGGATGAAGTATCAGAGAAAACTCTTAGATCCTGTGACTTTTCAGGAGACTTGTGATTCTCTGTGTTCCTCTCATGAAAAAAAGGGAGGGATCTTCAGAGTTCCTCTTATAAGGACAATAATCCAATTCATGCAGATTCTACTTGGCTAACCAAATTAGTATCTACAGGCCCGACCTCTTAATACTAACACATCAAAGACCATTGAAATGAATTTTACAGGGTAACAAACACTCAGTTTACAGTAGATGGTAAGAAAGTAGGTGAACTATAGAAATGGAAATTGCTACACAGCTTTCCAGCCAACATGAGGTGAAACTGCTATAACTCACTAGGTCGACATGACATTTTATTAATGACCCCAGAATTCTTTCTGAAAACACAAGAATTCTGAATGTTTGGAAAGCAGCAACTTAACAGTCCTCTCACTGGGAAAGCAAACACAGAGAAAAAATCAAAAATCCATATTCAATGCTGAGAAATTTACTCAATCACACTGAGAAAAACAACAAATAAGCAAAAACCATGGAGTTGTTCTAAGGAAAAGAAGGAAGTCAGAAAATAAAACTGAAGAGTCTTTTGAAGAAAGTGGTAGGAAGGTAGAAACATTTATACTAGCAGAAGTAAAACCAACTTCTTTTCAGAATTCCATGATTGAACCAATGAATAAAGCAAATCTAATTGTTGATAAAATGTGGTGTGTGTATAGAAAGTCAGCCAAAATGGAACATGCAGGACAAAAAAAAATTGAAAGCCACTCATAAATAGTAGACTCCTCACCAATGGTGTCTTCTAAAGAAGCAGGATGCTGCCCAAAGTGTGGCAGCAAGATGACATTCAGAAAGGAATCACATTTTCAGCCCATTTAGTAGTTTCCTTCCCAAATCTTAACAATACAAAGTTCAAGCTTTTATTTAAAATCACTTAAGAAAAAATTTTATCACAGAAGTTAATGTCACATATATATTATATATAGATTATATATATCACATATATAGATTATTAGATTAATTTTGAAAAAAATAGATGCAAAGTATAAAGTAGAATTAGAGCTGATAATAAAAGTTTTAAGTTAGTTATTAAACTGTACCTGGATTGTGATATGTTTGTGATGAGTTAGATTTTTAAAACAACTTTTGTTTTACAATAAAATTTACAATTAAGTGTGCATACCAAAAGTTTAAGGACAGATATTACCTCAAACTCACTAGAATAACTTTCAAAGGTAGAGGGAAGGCGTGCATATTGGTGAGGTTGTAGAGAAATTGGAATCTTTTTGCACTATTAGTAAAATAGTGCAGCTTCCCTGAAAAGCTCATGAAATTCTTAAAACACAAAAAGTGAATTTGTTTTGAGGTCTGTGATCCAACAATTCTGTCTCTGAATACATGTTATATGCAATTATAAAAAGTGGTTTTAGATGTGTGTACTGCTAATTCGAAATATTATTCACCATCACTAAGAGGTAAAAGCAACCTAAGAGTCTCTCCACAAATAAAAGGGATATAAAATGTGGATTTTGTATACGACATGATGTTCAGTGTTGTAACAGTGGGTTTCTGTCTCAGACTAGGCCCACAGTTTGGATCTCCCTGCTGCCAATTATCTGGTCTATGAATCATAAAGTCCTACCCACCTTCTATTTGTGTGCTCCTGTCTCTGACTATGGAGTTCGTGTAGGGTCAAAACAGCTCCTTTATTTAAAGATTGATGTTCACATCATACAGAAAGACATCACCTCCCTGTTTCTGTCTAATAAAAATGGAAGGTTTCAATTTTAACATAGCAAAATTACATATTACAAAATAGCCATCAAGTAAGAATTGCAGCAGGAACCAGAAGGACCATCTTGGCTTGTTCTGCCACAGTTCAGAGGTCACTTTCCTATGGAACCTGCACATACAGTTTAAACAGCATACTCTCAAGCAGTCAATATAAGAACAGGTTCTTCTCCAGTGGCTAACTTCTGTCACAAAGAAAGTAAACTCCATATGGAGTTTCTTCCATGCACATTTTTCTCTTGAAGTAGATTGGTGCTGCTACAAGCAGGTCTGTCTCACTGTCCAGAAAAGTCTAAGTTCTTTTTTGACCCTTGGAGAATACCATAGTCGGAGACAGGAACATATGTAGGAGGAGGGCAGAGTCAGAGACAGATCAAGTCAGACACCCAAAGAAGCAACATGTAAGGAACACAAGTGAGCCTTGGGCCACATGGCAGGACAGATTAATGAAAATGGGTTGAGTTAAGATGAATGAGATAGTTATCAATGTGCCTAAGCCATAGGTCAAACAGCATGGAGTTAATATAAGCATCTGGGTGTTTCTTTGAGACTTTGGAATTTGTGGTCCAAATAAGTGGTGGCAGGCAAGTCCAAACTGTGGGGCTAGTCTGAACAGAAACTGAAGAGTAACACAGTGTTAGTTCTTTCATGCCTCAATTTGGATGAGCAAACACCTAAGGCTTTATGTTAAATAAAAAGCTCAGTTACAAAATAATCAACACCATGGAATCTGCTTGTTTCAATAATACTTATTTTTATTATTTCTTTATATGTAGAGAATATTTTGTATGCATATATGTAAAGGTCTGACATACATGACTGGCCCCAGTATAACAGAAGGCACTAGGTCCCCTGGAAGTGGAGTTACAGAAGGTTGTGAATCTCCCTGTAGGTGCTGAGAACCAAACTCAGATCTTCTGCTAAACCAGGCAGTGCACTTAACTGCTGAGCCATCTCTCTAGGCCCTATATGACCCAATTTGCATAGTTGCCTACAAAAGTCAGGCTCAGATATAAAAGAATAACTGCAGCAAGAAAAAAATGAGTCATCTTTGATTAGTAAGTGTAGTAGGAAGTTTCTGGCCTGGACTTTTGGGCCTAGCCTCAAGGTTTAGGCCCACAGACCCACAGATCCTCAGAGACACACAGATGCTTACAATAGTCTTAGGCTGATAGGCCTAAGGCCCAGGCATATAACTTGCTAACTCTTTACCCTTAATCTAACCCATGACTCTTATCCTGTTCAGCCATGAGACTCAGTACCTTTTCTTAGAGCAACACAGTAGTCCTCTGTTTCTTTTGGCTTCTTTCTGGCATTCTGCTCTGTCCTGCCTGTTCCTAGAGTCTTTTCAGTCTGGTAGCCCAGCAAACACTTCCTGTCTGCCTTTGGCCAATCAGCGCTTTTTATTAAACTCATAGGCGGGGACAATTATTTACAATGGAAAAACCTAATCTCCCTACAAGTAAGCATGCAAACTTAAGTTTTGAAAGATAAAAATAACTTCAGGAATTAATGATAGGAGCAATATAATTAGCGAACTGTAAACCAAAGAATGAGTTATTGCTAAATTTCATGTTGTGTACATTTACCATGGTATAATTTTGAAGAAAAGATGATTGCTAACAATTTACATAGGTTGTCATTGGTATTTATTAGCAAAAGGAAAATATATCCCTGATATCAAAACCACATTTCCCACAGTATACTTGCTGTATTATATAATTATTATAGCATCTGGAATGGAAAATTTTTCATCATGCCCCTCTGCTTTATGACAGCCCTCAATGTACTTGACACTTTGTTCCTATGGGCACACTAGGACCATTGTTCAACAAAGCTGGTGTTGTGTTTTAGGGACAGTGTTAATAAATTTATACATTATGTAGCATTCTCACAAACTGACATATGTACAACAATTTTATCACTCTCCTTCTAATCAAAAAGTTTAAAACTTTCTTCAATAATATCTCATCTTTTTCTCAATAAGAACTTTTGAAGATTCTTATTGGATTAATTTTCAGTCATAGCTTTTAGTTTCATGGCATTTTATAAGACTATGTACTGTATACATATGGGTTATAGACATTTAATATAGACATGTACTATATTTTCTGGTCCAGCAATTTTAAATTTTCTGATTTTAGATGTTCTACCTTTTCTGGCCTGAAGGAACCATAGTAATCTTGAAGACAATCACCTACTCTTCTCCATCCTTTTTGCAGTAATAGTGCCTTCCTGTGGAAACCAGGGGCTGATGTGGGAATGTCTTTCTGTATGCAGCATACATCAATCTTTAAATAAAGAACTGTTTTGGTCATGGAAGGCACCTTAGAACAAGTAGGTGGGGAATCAGAATGGTTAGGGGAAGGAGGGCAGAGTCAGATCAGATCAAGCCAGCCACCCAAGAAGAATCATGTAAGGAACACAGGTGAGCCACGGGCTATGTGGGTTAAGTTAAGAGAAAGAACTATCTAGCAATGTGCCTGAGCCATAGGGCAAACAACATGAAGTTAATATAAGTGTCTGAGTCATTTTGGGGGCCTAAGCTGCAGCAGGTGGCTAACCCATCTGGGACTGCAGGTCTGTGGGTCTGGACCTCTAGATGCCCAGCACCAAGAAACCTTACTGTAACAAGAAGCAAATGTCCCCAATTAAATATTTTTTTTTTTACCCTAGTTCCTCGTTTTTGGAGGCACTCCTTGAGTATAGTAAAAAACAAATCATGCTTACTGAATGCTTGACCCATGGTAATTTTCTTGCATTGCATCTCCACTGTAACTCTGGATCTTCACTCACAAGAACTGCATTTGCAACCAATCCAGTGGTCCTTAAAAAAAAAAAAAAAAAATCTAGTTCTGCATGTTTTGAGGGACTCCTTGAGTCCAGTACTGAATGCTTGTCCCATGGTAATTATCTTACCTTGTGTCTTCAATGTCACTCTCCGGATCGAACTCACAGCTGGGTGGTCTGCACGAAAGCTGTGTTCATGGTGATCCAATGAGTTGATGGCTGTCCGGAGTGATATGCTTGTCATGGACCCCGTGGTCCTCGGCCATGTTGGGCACCAATTTGCCCCGACCCACAGGGTCTACAATGTGGACCTAATGAAGGGGGCAGACAAATGAAGGGACAAGAAACATGAAGAATGAGAGCACTACAGTATTCTGATCAAGCTCTGAAACTTTATTCTTCAAAGCAGTACATAGAGTCCTTAGGGGGAAGGGTAAGCCAAAGATTAAGCACACAGCTGCAGGCTATTCCAGCAACAGGATGTCTTGTCAGGAAGACCTATCTAATCTTAGCTATTGTTCTACCCTGGGAATGTTACCTAATTCCTGGGAAGGGACTCAACTAATTAGGTTAATAGCCGGTTGCCTTGCTTCTGGGGAGGAATCCTTCTAGGGAAAAGGAAGCTTAATATACTGGTCCCCAAAAGGCATCATCACTGCTAAGGTTTTTCTGGCTCCTTGCAAACAATAAAACATGATAAATTCAAAGAACAAGAGTATGTAAAAAGATGATTCTCAGAAAAGTATGCTTGGTGGTAAAGAACCATAGACAAAGACGTTCCGCCTCACTAATAATTAGGGAACTGCAAATAAAGCCTCAAATGAAATATAATTCCCACTAGAATGGTGAAAAAGTGAAGCTTCATACTAAATATCGACAAGAAAATGGAGCATAATCCTGCTGGTGTGCATGTAAATTGGTTCAATCTTTTTGGAATGGTAATTGTTGAAAACTCCTCTTTCTTAATGCCAAGGAACTTCATGTCTAGTATTATACCCATGAGAAACTTTTACACATCCTGAATAAACAGACTACTCACAGAAGACTCTGTCTTTATTCTATCATTAAAATAAATTAATTAGATATGTATCAACCCAAGCAAACATTAAACAATAAGTAGAGAAAATAAAATAACAGAATATACATATCAAGCTACATAAATATACAGGCACAAGCATACATGCATGCATGATTTGTACAGAATTTAAATCATATTACATATCATTCTGTTTATAGTTAAACATATATGAATAAAACCATAAAATGAAGGAGAGGGAATAAACAAAATGTATACAAAAGAATTTGTAAAGTTTTGGGTATATTTCTCTTTTATTTTTTCATATTTAAGAAAACTTTCACAAAATATGATAATAGTTCAAGTTTATTTCTGTGTCTATTGATTTTTTTTACTACTTATGGCTTTTCTGTATCCTTACAATCTCTTACTTTTAAAAAAACCTTACAAATTTGATATAATGTATATAAGAAGTATAATGAGGTACATGGCAAAGCTTTCAAGGATATCCTAAAAGTACTAAGAATCAGTGATTGGATAATGAAAAAAAAAAAAAAGGTTGCATTTATGGTTGTGAGCCAAGCCCTTGAGAAGCCTCAAGGAGTGGGATCAGACTGTGTTCCTATGCATGGGATGGCACCTCAGAGTCATCAGAGGAACACCTAACCCAGACTTGACTTTGGGATGAGTAAATCAGATCTGCCTGGAGTGGATGTGCCACACTGAGACTTTGGGACATCTTGCCCTTTTGGGGGAGGAGATGGGTGGATGGAGAAGGGTGAGGCTTAAGGCTGACTGGAAGGGATTGGGAAGAGGGAAGGGAAGGGGAGCAAGGGGATACATAGATAAAAATGACATTTTTTAGTTAAAAAAGAAAAGAATGAAGATTGTCCAAAAAACTAAAATGGAATTAGGTGAATGTATGAAGAAGAGGAATAAAACTACAATAATGTATTTTTTTTTTTAAGTACCATAATGTTAGCTCCTTGGAAGTCTGGTGAGGCCAAACTTAAAATGAATTAGTTGACTTTTTTTACAGAAGTTAGACTTAGAGGTCAAAATAATAAAGCATTGTATGTATGACAGAGCCATAATGCCAGAAACTGTTGTTCCTCAGTGTGGTACCCTACTGCCAGTTTTGTGGTCATGAGGTGCCATTTTGTGTACAGGACTTCCAGACATGAGTTCCATGGCCTTTATAGAAATTACTGACAAAAATTATCAGAATATTCTTTATCAATTAAACTATATTCCTTGCCATCTTTGAAGATCATCTTCTTTCACGGGACTAGTCATTATATTGTTTCTGTACAAAAATGTCTATAATTTAATTGTAGATGATTTTACATTTGACTCAGGCTTTATAATGTCTTCAGATTACTCTTTTCTTCTGAGAACATTTCTCTTGGACAAATGTTCAATATACCATTGCTGTATAATTTATAACATATAGCAAACTGTATCTAACTAATATTTTCAATACTATTTAGTAATTCTGTTCTAAGTCAAAGTAGATTAGAAAAAGTTTTCTTTTTTCTTTTAAAATTTATTTTGGAGTAGGGAGGTTGCAAGGGCAGAGAGTATATATGAAGTGATGAGGATGGGGTGGCACTGCATGATGTGAAATCCACAAGAAATCGATAAAACATTTTTAAAATAATTTTAAAGTAATAGTGATATTTTTAGAAGATAATTATTGGGGAAATGGATAATAATTCTGAATCAATAACGTAGAAATATTGATTAATTTGAAGTCCTTAAAACAACAAATTATTATATATCATATAATTCATATAAGTCATAGTATAACAACATAAATAAAGTGGGATATCAAGCTTAAAACATTTTATATTACTTGAATTTAAAGGAGACTGGATAGAAATATTATTAGAAGCTGTTGGTGGACTACAGAATTAGAGTTAGAGGTACTGAGAAGGAAGGAAACAAAAGAAGGCTCTTAGAAGTTGTGCTACTTTTCCTTCGCTGTGGGAAACAGCTGGGGATAGACACCTTAAGGAGAAATGATTTTGCTGTGTAGTCGGTGGCTCCACTGCTCCTCTACCCATGTCCAAGCAGAACACCATGGTAGCAGATACATGTGACATGGGCAACCCACCTCAATAACTGTGACCTGGTATAACTATCAAAGTCATTTTTACAGTGACCTACTTCTTCCTAGAAGCTAAGACTTTCTGAATTTCTACCACCTTTCACTACATCATCACCAGGTAGAGCCAAGTGTTCAGCACATAATCTGTGGAGAACATTTCAAATTCAAGCTATCACAAGTGAAGAGTTTGCTTATCAGGGCACTAGATCTAACTCATAACAGAAAATATGACAAAGTGGACAAATAACCCTACTGAATAAAGGAAAACGAGAAAATTACAATGATTCTGTCACCATAAATATTTTAGCTTGAATGTATTATATACCCATGTTTACTTCGTTTATATTAGTCTCCTGTTGTTAAATTTGAGTTATATATAATATTTTAAATATCAGCACTATCAATATTAGGGTATTATTTTATAGATAGAAGTATAAAGTATATAAAGTCCTTGGATTTTAACCTGCAATTTATTTTCCTATTTGTAGAAATAGAGATGACCTTGACCCATCATATCTAGAGATTAGTTGGAAGGAACTTTATCTTAAATTAGAAAACAAAGGTATGGTTTTATAAGGTCACCCAAAAAATACATTAAACATTTATTAATGTTGAGTTTGCACGTGGAGAATGTAAGTATCTAAATAGAAAATAAAATGCCATAGTGTAGCAGGAAGCATAGGTGTTAAGCTCTGAAAAAAAAATCAATAGGACAAACCCCGAAAGGTAATAAATCTCCCTTCAGGAATAGTGTCAAGCTTTCTGAACTTGCAAACTGAGTCTGAATTAACCTTTTCATCTGATGAGGTAAAAGTTTGTTTCACTTTCACATCTAGTAATGTGAGTTTTATTTTATTCATGAATTAAGTAGTGAGCTTTGAATTCTAACATACAAAATAGTCACCGATTGAACTCTTTTGTAATTATTCTATTTGGATTACTGTACTCTTGGCTGCAACAAAAATAAAGGCTGAGTGACTGGTGTCTCCCTTTAATTCTTAGATACAGAATATACAATACAAATGGTTGTTAACATAAACCTCTATTTTCTGACATTGGATAGGTGGGTGGGAGGACATCCGTTAGCACACAGCTCATAGCATAGTTGTGGAATTGGGTAGAGATTTGCTTGATGCATATAGCATGTTTGAAATGGAACACATATAGACATGATGGTAAGATAAAATGGAGGATGTCGGGAAGAAAGTCATAGACACTAAACTAGGTACTCTAAAAATGTAGCAGATAATTTTTTAAATTCTGAGTGTTCAGTTCTCAGAATCAGTGAGAGACCCATTCATTCTGTTTGATGATGTTTGAGGCTACATTAATTCCAGTCGTGGACCAGGAACACAGGTTCTACTGAAATCATTTTCACAGTATGTGTCAAAATGTACACTTGGTACCTGCAGGTGTGTACTGTTTCTATTAGTAACCATGCTTCTTCTACTGCATTTGTGTACATCAATATTTATGGCTTGTTTCTGCCATTATGACATGACCACTCCAAGAGTTTTCACAAAAAGACATTCTAAATTTAGAGACTTAGAATTTTAATTTTATAAAATCTGGTCCTTTAAAAGAATTTGCCTCTTTAAGAGCATACACTGTATCTGAAATTGTCCAGTGACTCCAAAGTGTTCCTAAATTACACTGGACCATATAAACTTACTGGCTTTGAAAGTAATGGAGTGAAACCTTCCAAATAGTTAGAAAACATTGGCAGTGTTTCTAAAAAAGAGAGCCAAATGGAAACGTCCCCATGGAAAGCACACTGTTCAGACAGTGGACTACAGAGGTTTAGGGGCAGAACAGTTTATAATGTATCAAGGCAAGAAAGATAACATATTTGTGATATATTTTGTTATGTCAATTTACAACAAATTCAATGTATACCTTCTGCTGAAATTGACAGCAGCTACATAGATATAATAGACTCATTTCCCTTGCAGTTTCTTAATCTGAGAACAACTATATTTTCCTAAATATTCTTGATTAGGTTGCTGTAACTAGAAGATGCATCATTGTG
The DNA here is from genome assembly GCA_033318265.1 of Phyllotis vaccarum. Taxonomy (NCBI): domain Eukaryota; kingdom Metazoa; phylum Chordata; class Mammalia; order Rodentia; family Cricetidae; genus Phyllotis; species Phyllotis vaccarum. The sequence continues at coordinate 144,593,016 of JARWLC010000003.1, read as the reverse complement.
CAAATTATGCACTGTTTTGGAAAATGCAGCTGTTATCCTTAATTGATACTCAACAACACTGTTATACCTATATTTCTATTGAGTACAGGTTATTCTAGAAAAACAAATGTTATTGTGATTTATATCTCATCAATGTATGACAGAAAATTTATTATAGGCTTATTGTTTTAATCAAGTTGGGGTAAGTAGTTTCAAATAACATTTGGATATTTGACTTTAATATTTTTATAACGTTATATTTTTTGGTTATCTTATAACATTTAAAACATCATACCTGAATTTTTTATGGAGAAAAGAACCACCAATTCTTTTGCCGTCACATTCAGAAAATAAAATGCATCCTCCATTTTAATTCTTCAACATCCCAGTGTAGGAAAATGATTATGAGCCAGTTTTGAATTGTTCCTAAGCAAAAACAAAAGAAAAATTTTAGGAAGGAATTTAATGATCTCATTCTATGTTTCTAAATCATTTTTAAAATATACAGTTGTGTGTATGTGAAGGGAGCGGTGAGAAGAACCATGTGCAGAAGTGGCAGGAGGGGGTATGTTTGACTTGTTTCCATTACAGCCAAACAGTGATTCTTTACCTCAGAAAAACTACTTCCATGAGAACTAAAAAAAAAAAAAAATTGTTCAGTCCAAGGAGAACAGAGCAGACAAGAGACTTTGGTCCTGTTTGTCTCGCTGTCCTGAATATTATGTTTTAAGTAAAAATAACATTCTATTGTCTTCTCTTTTGGGGGAGGTAGCATATGAAAAGTGGAAGAGAAAAACTCCATGATGGAGGAATACTCTCCATGGGTTTCTACATGCTCTTACAAAGAAAAACCACATACACACAGAGAGAAAGAGAGAGACAGAGAGAGACAGAGAGAGAGGGGCACACAGCACACTGAACAATAGCATTTTGTGCATCTTTCTTCTCATGCTTCTCTTATAACCAGAGAGTCCTGTTGGATTAAGACCAACCTTAGTTGTAGTTTAATTTTCTCATTAAACAACTTACCTCCAAATACAGTTGTTAAGACTCAGGCATTAAATTAATATTAGAACGTATAAACAAGGCCAAGGCATACAATTCAGTCCACAACTAAACAGTAACCTAAATTTCTCAGAAGGTAAACATACCCATGTTAATCAAAAAGTTGACTTATAAAAATTAACTGTTCATCATTTCATCTCATTTTCTCTAGAGGACATTTTTTTGTAAAACAATGATCATAAGATCTTAGATCACAGTAAAACAAACAGTGGGACCACAGATAACATTTTGACCACTAAAAATGTTCAAGAATCTCTCTCCCTCTGTTTCTTTCTCTCTCTCCCCCCCCCCACACCTCTTCCTCGTCTCATGTATTTGTGTTAAGTTGAACTTTCAATATGCTATATTTTCAAATTATACTGGAAAGTCTTAGGAAATTTTCCAGAATGTTTAGTAAATCATAGTTATTTCTAAGCCTCAGATCTGAGTAATAATTATTAGACCAGTTGGTTCTGACACATTAATACATGTCAAAGTGTCTTGTCAAATTTAAATGGCTTAATAACTCAAAACTGTTCATTACTGATGATAGCAAAAATACTTTGCCTAGGAAATATCACCTTTTCTTTTTTGTGTGTATCAGGACAAGTGGGTTATAAAAATGAAGAAAGCATCTAATGTAGTTTATTTGCTTTTAGATGTGAAAAGTAGAAGTAATCAATTTTAGGAGCTATATTCCCAAATCATCAGGAAAGCTGAAAAGGAAATCCATCGTTGCTAGCTCTAGCACACTTTTCATAAAAGAACTAGACAGCTTCACATACACAACTTTAAAATTTCATACAAAGTCACAGCAGTGGATTTTAATTGTTTTCGGAATTATAATTTATATCTATATTAATTTGTATAACACTATTTTGTTGTACTTCCCTTCTTTGAAGATTACAGTTATCTTTTTGAAGATCCAATATACAAATTCAGATCATGAAATCTATGTAATACATTTATAAACCAATTGCTGGAGGCTTGGCTTTTTTAAGAGAAACTTCCTGATTCAGCCTTAGTGGCAAAACACTTATGAGTCTTGTGGCCCTGCTGCCAAATACTTAAATGGAGTTAATGAGCAGCAGATGACAACTCTTTACTTAGTGATTATATGGACCCTAAAATTCCCCAGAGTACCTGGGCTAAAAAGATAAATTCTATGAAATTAGACTAGGAGCTGGGTGAAGCCATCCATCTATCCTACCAACCTTTAATCCTTAGCCAAGGACCTTTGCAGATTAAAGGTGTAGTCAGAAACAGAAAGAAATAGAAGAATCTGGGTGGAGTCAATTACCCTAGCCAAGCAAAGGGGTGGTCAGAGACAGAAAAAGTTAAGAAATAAATATACAGTAAAGACAGTTTTCTTTAAAATGTCTAAATAGTTTAGAGTGTGTTGAAAATATATATACATAGGCTTAGATAGAGAAAAGGGAAGAAAGGTAGAAAAAGCCCTTAAAAGAGAGATAAAGTTAAAAAAAAAATTAGCCATGTAAATCTTTTACTATATATTCCTTTGAAGCTGCTGTTTTTTCCTAAGTTAGACAAATAACATGGAAAGACTATTTCTAATTAAAATGGACAAGAATGAAGATTCAGATTCTAGGGTTGCATTTGTTTCTTTGTATTTATGCCAAGCCTTACAGATAGAGAACCTGTTATTTAGAGGACAGTAATTGGCCTAAGTCATGCTTCCTGTTTGTATCACAGGAACTTAAATCTGGCCAAAATGCTCAGTATCAGTTACAAATCTTCAAAATAAATGAGCACAACAGACTTGATATATTATTAGATGGGAGAATAGAATCTTGAAACAGGGATATTTAAAATTTTAAATTAATAAGTAATGGACAATAGTTCATAAATTTTATTGTAAGTTATATATATATATATATATATATATATATATATATATATAATATATATATGATTAAAGACCCACTAACTAGCTCAGCATGGAAAGGTTATTGCCACCAAGCCCAATGACATTAGAATCCCACATGATGGAAAGATAGAACTAGTTCCTGTAAATTGTCCTCTGCTACATGCTTGCTTGCATGTTTGCATGTGTGTGTGTGTTTATATTTGTGTGTGTGTGTATGTATGTGTGTATATGTGTTTGTATGTGTGTGTGTCAGTGTGTATGTGTGTGTGTGTCTTTGTGTATATATATGTGTGTGTGTATATGTGTGTGTGTGTGTGTGTGTATGTGTGGTGTGTGTGTGTGTGTGTGTGTGTGTGTGTGTGTGTGTGTATGTGTGATGTGGGAATGTTTTTCTGTATGCTGTGAATATCAATCTTTAAATAAAGGAGATGTTTTGGCCCATGACAGGTCTGCTCCTGGCAGTGCCAATTTACTTCAAGAGAAAAATGGGCATCGAAGAAACTCCATATGGAGATTAGTTCCTTTGTGGCATCAGTTAGCCATTGAACATTAATCTTCTCTTGTATTGACTGCTTGACAGTATGCTGTTTAAATGGGACATGCAGGTTCCATAAGAAGGTGACCTCTGAACTTTGGCAGAACAAGCCGAGATGATCATTCAGGTTCCTGCTTTGCAAAGAAAACTGTCAGACATTCTTCAGGACTCAAGGAGAAGTGACTGATGAAATATAACAGAATGGGCAGAACAGATTTCCTGCTTCACTGAAATGAAAAGAGACTCAGGTTCTGTAGGCTGAAGATGGATGCCCCACTTTATAAAGGAACTTTAGGTGACTGTCCTGGCAGATAGGTATCATCTCTGTCATTTCTAGATTTTGAAAGTTGCTTGCACTTCCAGTTTACTTGGGTAAATATATCCTTCTGTGGTCTTTGATGTAGTTGAAATTTGGATAGTTATAGATATAGTTTTTCTTAATTATTTGAAAGATATATTAGATATGAAACTTTAGATTCATAAGGATAAGGTAGATAAGAGTATTTTCTTTAAGTTTGCTAAATACAAATAGAGTAGATATTATAACTGTAATTCTTGCTTGATAGCTATTTTGTTACATGTAAATTTGCTGTTAAATTGAAAATTCCTTTTTGATTAGACATAAAGGGGAAAGTGATGTGGGAATTCCTTTCTATATACTGTGAATATCAATCTTTAAATAAAGGAGCTGTTTTGGCCTATGACAGGAACCATAGAAAAAGTAGGAGGAGAAATAATAGCATAGGTAGGAGAAGCAGGGCAGAGTCAGGGAAACCAAGCCAGAAGGCCAAAGGAGCAACATGTAAGAAACACAGGTGAGCCATGGGCCATGTGGCAGACAGATTAATGGAAATCTGTTGAGTAAAGATGTAAGAGCTAGCTAGCAATGTGCCTGAGTTATAGGCCAAACAGCATGAAGTTCATATAAGCGTCTGAATCATTTCTGGGGGCCTGAGCAGCAGTGGCAGGCGGCTAAGGGGTCTGGTGTGACAGGCCTGTGGGTCTGGGCCTCTGTCCACCTGGGACCAAGAAACCCCACTGTAATATGTGTGTGTGTGTGTGTGTGTGTGTGTGTGTGTGTGTGTGTGTGTGTGTGTGTGTGTATGTGTGTGTGTGTGCATGTGTCTCTGTGTATGTATGTTTGCATGTGTATGTATGTATGTATGTGTGCATGCATGTGTGAATGTGGATGTGTATCTCTGTGTGTATGTGCATACATGTGTCTGTGTATGTATGCATGCTTGTGTGTGTCTGTGTGTGTATATACATGCACACTTACACGCACACACAAATAAAACAAAAATAGTTGCTGGAATATGCTGTTGTCAGTTGTTTAGTAATAGTTTAGTTTGCACGAGGCTCTAGGTTCAAGTAAAAAAAAAACATAATAAATAAATAAATTTTAAAGAAAGCTGATTAAAGCTGTAATCCACCCACCAAACCTACATTTTGAGTGTGTTCTTATAACAAGTAACTATCATCTTAGCAAAGAATTGCTTTTTGGGGGGAGTTCAGCTGTGACCTCTTGCAAATAACAAAGAAAAAATCCAAAAAGACTGATTCATACTCCCTGGTCCCCATAAAGTCTGGAGTCTGCTTTGAGATCCCTTTGAATATCTGGCTCCTCTTTACCACCCCTTATTTCTCCAAGCAGCCTATGGGAAAGACTAGCATAGATAGAGGGCAGGGACACTGAGTCATGAGCTCCATCTAGGCAGCTATAAAAGAAGACCTCATTGGTGCTGGGTAAGGCTTGTCAGGTGCCACTGGTTAGGGACACCCATACCCCTTTAAGCGACCTCTCATCTAGATGCTGTAAGGAAGCCTAATAAATTAATTGGGTCCCCAGAGTGAACTTTAATAGTATGTGTCTTAGTTGGGGTTTCTATTGTAAAGAGACACCATGACCACAGCAACCCTTTAAAGGAAAACATTTAAGTGGGGCTTTATTGCAGGTTCAGAGGTTCATAACATTATAATAATGGTAGAAGACATAGAAGTGTGCTGGAAGACATGGTGCTGCAGAAGTAGCTGAATGTTCTACATCTGGGTCAGCAGGCAGCAAGAAGAGAAGATGACATTGGGATATTGGGACTGGCTTCATCATTTGAATCCCCCACCCATGAGACACTTCCTCCAATAGGGACACATTTATTTCAAATAGGTCGCAAGTTTATAAATGCCACTCCCCGTGAGCCCTTAGGTACCATTTTAACTCAAACAACCACAGTTTACATCTCCCTCAGGGAAAGTATTTTAACAACAGTTTCCAAATTATATTCTCTCTGAGTTGTAGAAATGGAATCGTTAACATCTTCTTAGATACAAATAAATTCCTTTGGTCTGCCCCGTGAAAAGGCAGACAATTATATACTTTATGTATTTATAGACATGGCTGTCTGTGATACACATGCCCAGTATGGAAAAGACAAGCATGCACAGGATATCATCATTCATTGTTTACATTTGAGTACAAAACATTCCATAATATCATGTATTGTCACCTCAGCTCTGCTATCAACTGAAGAGATTTTTGGAAGTAAATGGATCCTGAAAAAAAGTGTGCTAATTGGTAGATCAATCCTCTAATGGATGGTAACCTGATGGGTAGAGCCTAGATGGAATGAACCAGTGTCTGGCATCTTATCTGGACAGAAGTATTTTGTCATCAGTCCATTCTGTTCTCTTGTTGCTCCCTGTCACTTGCTTGTAGCCCCATGGTGCTTTGCTGTACCACAAGCTCGTGCAACAGAAACATCAGACTATAGATAGAAACTGCAACCATTATTCAAAATAACTCTTTTCTCCTTTAAATTGTTTTTCACAGCAAGAAAGTTTGCCTAATAAGATGCATGCTTTTATCACTAACTCTTGTGTTGTGATTATACCACAAAGAAGGGCGGTTTTTTGTTTGTTTGTTTTTTTGGGGTTTTTTGTCTAATGTCTATTATGTGGAATTTTCAAATAAGTAACATTGAATATAATGCAGTGGGCTTTTGGGGGGGCGGGTCAAACTCATATTTATTTTGCATGAGAAAACAGAAACCAGAGTAAGAGCCAGAAAAAGTGTTGCACACATAGCAGATCCTGGAACTCAACAAGAGTTTAGAAGTTTGTGGATTCAAAGCTGAGTCACAACCCTGCTTAGCGCTGGAGTGAGCAGACATGCTGCTTCAAAATTGCTAGTGTTTCAGTTCAGAGAAAATTCCTGAGAGCAACAGAGAAATGCCTAAAAGGTAGGTTAGAGTTGAACATGTGGCCCACTGCTAGAGCCACCAACAGGCACAAATTCTTGGGTTCTGTACTGCATAAATTGAAGTGCATGAAGGCACATGCTTTTAATTTCAGCCCTTCTTCATCTCCTTGCATAACAAACTTGAGGCCAGCTTAAGCTACCTGAGTCCCTGCCTCAAAACATAAAACATGAAACAAAAATCAAAACAAAGCCAACAATAATGAAACACACAAGACAAGAATTTGATTAAACTAGAGTTTCATATAGACATTATTAATTAATTTGGAAGTATGGAATAAAAATAGGTAGAGAATGGCTGATCTCTAGTCCTGTTAGTCAAAGGGGAAATTTTAAACAATATAACTTAAATTATACATCATTTCTATGTATTGTCTAGATAAATTTCTTCTTTCAGGGAAACATATGCTCTTAACACAAAGATCCAGTTCTTGGCCGATGTTGAACTCCTCTCTCTGTCTCTGTCTCTGTCTCTGTCTCTGTCTCTGTCTCTGTCTCGCTCTCTTTCTCTCTCTCTCTCTCTCTCTCTCTCTCTCTCTCTCTCTCTCTCTCTCTCTCTCTCTCTCTCTGTGTGTGTGTGTGTGTGTGTGTGTGTGTGTAGAGGTTGACATTAGATGTCCCCCTCATTAGAAATACTGACTGGTCAATGAGCTCTGGGCATTCTACATGTCAGTGTAGCCTCATCCACTCCCAGAACTAGGTGACAGATTCATGGTACTAAGCCTGGCTTTTATGTAGGTTTGAGAATACAAATTCATCTTTTCAATCCTTTTATAACTTAAAATCATTTTTGATGAGAAACCTTAATTCTCCAGGCTAGAGGACTCAAGCCAACTTTGCCTTTAGAGATTTCTGTTTCTAGTGGGTTGTCCAAGAAGTCAGCTAGGTCATAGTTTCAGGAATCTCAGACAGCAGACTTTGACACCATTCTGTCATTCAGAGCCTGCTGTGGTCAAAAGCTGTTTCTCACATACTCCACTGACTTAATGTGGTCTTGCTGCTCCATGGTGGAGATGAAATGAAATACCTCAACCTCGTGGTAGGAGAAGGGCACAGGCCTGAAGAAGACAATCCACTCCACTCCACGGTTTCACTACATGGAAGGGTTGTCAAGGAGCCTGTGTAACAGTAGTAACTACCTAGGGGTGTGGGCAGGAGCTCTCAGAGAACAAAGGGAATCAGGAAGATCTCCTTCTCATGATGTATGATACCATTCAACCTGTGGATAATAGGACCCAGTGTAGAATATTCCCTTGGATTGACTTGAAAGTATATGGCCATGGCTCCAATTATTCTGTTTTCAGAAACTGTCATGTGGAAACTGTCAAAGACATCTGGATTATAAAATAAAATCTGCATCTGTTTTTCACCTAGGTTTTGTTAGAGAGCTCACTGTCAAATCCATCAAGTTGAAGCTCCTGGTATTTGTCACCAAGTGTGCATGATGATCTACAATGTCTATAGGAGAGAGATGGCTTCTCCTGTAGCTGACAATTGACGTGACCCAGTGCTCAGGACCATAGGTACGTGAGTATGCCCAGTAGGGGTCTCTGGATGCATTGTGCCTGCTTTGATCTGCATGGAGCTGCCCTATCTGCTCTCCTGCAGGGAGTCCATATACCCTTCAGTTAATGTTATACTCAGTAGAGCCACATAGTTCATCCTCAGATTAAAGAGTCACCGCAGTTGGCTTCAATTCTAGATATTTCTTATTTATTTATTCCTTGAGATTGGATAATTTTATTCAAATAACTTTATTTTAACTACTGAATTTCTTTTTAAAGATTTATTTTTTTATGTATGTGTACATGTATGTGTGTTGCATGTGCTTATTCTCATGTGTGCAGATGTCTGTGGAGGTAAAAAGAGGGAATTGCATCTTTTGAAGTAGAAATCACACGTCATTGTGAGTGAATCAGCATTGGTGGTAGGAATTGAACACTTTCTTCTGAGCAGACATAAGTTTTCCTAATCATTAGGCAATCTCTCCAGCACAATATTAGATTTTCAATTTCTTAAATTAATGTTTTTTTAACTTTAATTTTTGAAGTGTTCATATTAGGAAAATCACTATTGCTTATAATCATTACAATTTACTTTTAACTAACATTATACCATTTTGTGCATAATTCATCAAAGCAAAGGAATTATTCCACTCACTTTTTATTTCTTGTGCTAATCATGAATATTTACTTCTTATATGTTATCATATAAAACACTTTTTATTTCTTGTGCTAATCATAAATATTTACTTCTTATATGTTATCATATAAAAATATTGTCAGCATTTTTGCATTACACAGCCCTCTTTTAAGCAAATAAAGAATACCCACTTCTATTTATCAGTGCATGTACCCTTTCTAGAGCTCTTCACTGTTTTCTTTCCCAAGTTTTCTTCTGGCACTATGCCTGAGCATCGGAAAGACACTTTGTAGGTTTTCTTTATGTCTATATGAGCTGGAAATGAACTGAAAACAAAAGATTGCAACTTTCCTTGATATAAAAAAAAATGCTTTCTTTTGCTTTCACTTTTAAGAAATATTTTTGTATGTAATTCTAGTTTGATGTTTTTTACTGTAAGCAGTTTAAAGAGGCTATTTCATTGTTATTTGGCTTCCATTGTTTCAAATGAGAAATCAATAGAAATTCACTTTTCTTTCCTTATTTTTAACATTGGAGTATGCGCTTAGGTAAGATTCATTCTTCTTTTTATTGTTGGGTATTATGAACAGATTTTTTTTGCATATCTAAAGATAATCTTCTGCCAAGTCTATTTGTAAATTTGGATTATGTCTTTAGGCTATTCTCAATAAACCAACTTTGAACACTTGAAAACTCAGTTTTTAATAAATATGTATTTTGTTTCTCTCTAATGAAACTCCTTGATTGAAAAATTAGACCACAGCCCGAGTGCATGATTAAGTTTTTGAGATTGTTAAAGCATCTAACGTTTTATAACATAAGCAGTACTTAAGAAATTCCACCTGCAGCACAATTTTGCTTAGGTTTCTTGTGTCTTTTAACATTAGATAAAGTTTAGTCAACTAAGGTCACTTTATTTTTAGTCTCTTTGATGATTAGTAGGTTGAGTCTTTTTCATATATTTACTTAGTTATGAAATACATCTGTTTTATTATGTTTGTATTCTGCTCTTTTTTTTAAATCATGATAATTCTCAATATGCTCTAGTATAAGCCCTCTCAAAGATATGCCCTATACCTAATTTATTCAAAGTTAAATGCTTTGTTAACTAGTAATTTATGAATAATATATAAAAACACATTTTTGTTGTGGTTAAGAATTTCATACATCTGTGATGCATTTTGATCAAATCCACCCCACTTTTCCTCCCTTCCACCCTCATCTATACTCAGACTATTCATTCCTAATTTTGTGTGCTTTTTAAAAACATACTGAGTCCACTTGGTGTTACTTATGTTTGCTTGGGTATAGGACCATATGGCAGAACATTGGCAACCTCTGGGATCCTCCCACCCACTGACATAAACACACACACAAAGACTTTCTTTCTCCTGATAGCCACGTTGTCCTCAAAGAGTAGTGACACTGGTCTCCTCCTCTATCTATGATGGGATTTTAGCTGGCTTGCTTGTATGCTGCTCTTTTACACACAGTCACAAGTATCTTGAATTCCTGTGTGAAACAGCACTTTCACGTTCAGAAAACATTGCTTTGATATATATGTCCACTTCTTCTGGATTTTAAAGACTTTACATTGCATCTGCAATGACCCCTAAGCCTGGAGATTAGAAGTGTGATATAAATGACTTGTTTAGGACTGAAACAGTTTCATATTCTTTACACTTGACAATTTCTGTATTTCTGTATTAATTCCCTTCTACTATAAAATAAACTTCACTCATGAGAGTTGAGAGATTCACTACCTCTATCTTAGGGACTCCATCACTATTAGTATAAAGATGACTTAGGGTTACCAGCCTCTCTGTCTTAACTTATGAACTCCCTAAAATGTACTTTCAATATAAAAGTAGAGTGGCTCCATAAAACATAGCCAGAATGTGCTGATCATTATAGTAAAGCATTTCTGTGAATGTTATAAAACATTACCATAAAGTGTATGACATAACAACACAAAGGTACACAGAGTCCTGAGGAGCAGACATTTGAAGTAGCAGTGTTTGGGGTCAATTTTTTTTTTTAAAGCTGTAGTTCAGAATCTGCTTATTTCTTCTTTTAATTTCTGGTTGCTTCTGCTGTTTCTTGATTTGAAGGCATACATTTATAGCTCCAATCTCTGTATAGTCTCATAGTATTTAATTCTCTTCACTAAAGCTGCCTTCTGTCTATGTAAAAAGGATATGTAAAATAGTTGTATAAATTTACTTTTTAGTAGAGACTGAAAACCTCCTCTCAAGATTCTCAACTTACACATGTTTTTGCCATGTGAGACAATACTAATACTGTAGACACTAGGGTTTGTATGTATGTTTGTGTGTAAAAGAGAGAGAGAAAAAGGAGGAAGAGAGAGAGGTGGGACCATTCAGTCCACTATATCACTTTAACTTTAGCATTTAAAGCCATCCCTTCATTGGCTTAACTCACCCAGTAAAAGGCAGGATGCTCTTCTTTTATTTCATAACTAACTGATGCCCTTCTTGCTTCTCTCTGGTACTAGGCATATTTTGACTTTGGAGCATATTGATCTTGGTCATTCTTAGCATAATATACTTAAATTAGAAATTATACCCCATATGAAGGGGCCAGAGTGTGTCTCCACCTTAGACACAGAAGAATCTGCTATTGTGAATAATAATATAAGAAGGTCCACAGTCAAGCTTGGCCAATGAGCAAAACAGTTTTAAGCCAGTATTTTAAGGCAGAGAGACTCAATGTTACAGGATAGAGCTTCTACTGACCATACATGACTAAAATGTCCATAATGAATAAAACTGCCACTATACCTGTCCAATCAATATGTCCCTCACGTAACTGCTCCCCAACTGTCCAGTTAGAAAAGATACTTAGAATTCTCCAAGTAACCTTTAAATGAGCCTCGGAGCCATTGTCTTAGGTTATCATTGCCATTTTTTTTTTTTTGTGGATGATCAAACTCTGTTCACTTTTTTTAATAGAATAAATTCCCTTTCTGTTTGCATACTACTTGAGTCTAAGGACTTCCTTTAGTAATTCATGGACATTTACACATATTTCAAGATTATTCCATTACTTTAGGCTTTAGGTCAAAGTCACAATAATTTTTATGTCTTAAAATTTACTCTATCAACTGTCTTTCTGGCATCAATCTATCTATCATCTATTGTTACAATAAAGTTTCCTAGTCCCTGGTGTAAAGTTCCAGACTCACAGGTCTGCCGCACTAAACCCCTTAGTGTCCCGCAGCTGATCAGGCCCCCAGAAATGTCTCAAACACTTATATTAAGTTCATGCTGTTTGGCCTATGGCTCAGGCACATTGCTAGCTTGCTTTTTCATCTTAACTCAATCAATTCTCATTAATTTGTCTGCCATATGGCCCGTGGCTCACCTGTGTTCATCACATGTTTCTTCTTAGGGCAGCTGGATCTGTCTCTGACTCTGCCCTTCTTTTCCTACCTATTCTGGTTCCCTATCTACTTCTTCTATGGTGTTCACCAAGAGCCAAAACAGCTCCTTTATTTAAAGATTGATATTCGCAGCATACAGAAAGACATTCCCACATCAATCTATCCATAATCATCTGTTATATTTTATTCTATTCATCAACCACTACTTACTTTCAACTCAACCTAGTACTTGCTACCCTATGAACCTCCCAGTCCTATAAGCTTATTTTTCATTATCATTATTATCCCTGAGTCTAATTATTGTTGGGTGTGGGGTTATCCACAAGAAACGGGGAGCATGGGCAACCTTTCAGTGACTATGCCACCAAAGGATGCTAACTCTCTGACACTCAGTAGACAACTGCTAATAGCTCTTCAACTTAGCATGAGACTCCTTCATGACCTATGCTGGAATTTTGACTGGCTTGATCTTGTTCAAGCAACCAAAGATATTGTGAGTTAATATGTACAATAGATGTGCCAGATTCTGAAGTTAGCATGTTGGAGCACCCCTTTATATCTTAAAGATCCTACAGTGCCTTTTCTATTTTCCATGTTCTTTCATAAGCTTTGTATGGGAACAGTGGATATCTGTTAGAGTTTAGCTTCAGGACAGGGTCTGAATTAGGTGGATGTAAGAGCAGCAATGAAGGATTCATATATGGTACACTTCTTAGTTTTGTTTTATAAGAGACACAAAGAGAAGAAGCACATATCAGTATGACTTGACCTATTCTGACAACCTGCATCTTTCACAGATTTTATCTAAACAAAAATTCATTTTCTCATTGGCTTTAATCATTGAAATTTTTTCATGGCACATATTTTTTCTAAAGTCATCATTGATCATATAAGCATATCAATGCAAAAGAAACAGATGAACAAATAGAAAAAACAGAAAATTTTATGAGAACTAAAATCTAGCATTTATGATAAAATGAATTTTTTAACTCAATAACTTTTTTTAAAAAAAATATGTCATAAAGCCTTGTGGTTACATAAATACAGGATATCTTTATTTAAATTTGACAAAGTTGATATATATGAGAAGTTATTTTCTATCACCTATTATATCAAGATTCTCCAGAATTATTCTATTAATCTAGTATGATAAATATCTGATCTGTCCATACAAACCTAAGTTCTCAATGCCTTGTTTAAGCTATTTCTTTCATTCTTTCCTCGCCCTCTGAAATAGTGTGTTCTTCTTTTTGTTCTTTCTACAACCAGAGAAGTCTTGACCTGACATATCTGCTCAAGAAGCTAGGCAGTTCACTTAGCCCAAATGCTGCCTTTCGTGTCTTTGTCATCAGCTCTTGTTTCAAGATGGGTCTATCTTTATTACAATCCTGCAAAAAGTAAAATAATAGCAATATTTCTAAAACTGTTTACTTTCCCAAGGCTTGTCATTAAATTTCTGATCAACATCTTTTCCTTGTCCGTGCTAGTTTCCATGTTTCTGTTTTAGAACAAAAATTCTAATAATTCAGTTATGATTTACCAGCATTGAACTCTCCCTAAGATTTTTCTTTACTTGTTTTTCTAAAATCTATATCTCATGTTTACTAATACCACTTAGGCAATTATTTTTATAGAAGACTCAGTTTCTTAGATAATCAGTTATCCTAGGGAACTAACATAAGTTTTAATCTTGTTAACATCAGCCTTTATAGGAGTTGTTATATTATTCGAGTCCTTGCCTTCAATCAGCGGCCCTTAACAGCAAGGAATTTAACATGTCAAAGACATAGGCAATAGTTGTGCATCAAATCCGACCAAGGGCAGTGAAGGGTAGTTCAAGTTGTTCAAGCACTATAAGCATTGTCAAACACCACCTTCAAAATGCTTGGATATGTAATTCTTCCAAAGTTGGGATCATTTTGACCAGTTATAAGTCTAACTTAACCACTGCCCATCAAAAAAAAAATCTTGGATTAAAGGTAAAAATATCACAGATCCATTGGTAAACACATAAATGTTTATAAAGTATAATTTGGAGGAATAATCACTTAGTGTAACCATACTAGGTTCCTCCATACTTTTTGTGACAATTTATTTTAAATATAACTCTTTATAACATCTTTACTCTATACAATATCATTTTTTCAATTTCTTTGCATATATTTTAATGCAACACATTGTTATTTAATTATCCTTTTGTTTGCTGTTGAAATTTGTCATTTGTATTGGTTTAGTAAAAAGCTGAGTAGTCAATATTGCTAGGCAAGATTTTGGGGCAGAGAGGACACTGAGAAGAAGGGAAAAGCCACAGAGAGGATCCAGTTAGATATATAAAACTGTATAGAGGTAAAAGCCATGTGATAAAATATAGATTAATAAAAACTGGGTTAACTTAAGTTATATCAATTAGTTAAAACAAGCTTAACCTTCAGCCAACCTTTTGTAATGAATAAGGAATCTCCATGTGGTTATTTGGGAGCTGACTGGTGGAACAGAAAAAAAAAATATGACTTCTTATGCGATTCTAATGTGGACCTGAATTTCAACATAGGTTCTGAGAAAGATAATAAAATAAAAGAAAAAGAAGATGACATCTTTAAGAGCCTCTGCTATAAAGCAAGTACTTGAGGACAGTAGCAATGGAGAAACAGCAAACTAAATAAGAATGCCTACCACAGCAGCAGCACAGACACAGTTCTCCCAGAGGTGGAGGATTGATTGCTGTTCCTAGTTGGGAAAAAAAATACCACAGCCATCAGCCAGGATATAGAGCTCATTGCAGTGATGTATTTTATATTTAATAAAATTGACCTGGAATATCAGAGAACAGATCTACCCACAGTCAAGCCAGGAGGATCAGAGAGTGTTAATCCAAGCACTGGAATGACAGACAGTGGTAACTCATGCCTTTAATCCTAGCATGGAAAAGACTGAGTGGTGACCTACACCTTTAATCCCATAACTCTAGAGACAGATTTTTCTGGGTTTCTCTGAGTTGAAGGCCTAACTATTAAATAGTAGTAGTTCATATCTTTAATCCTAACTCTAAGATTATGGTACAGAGTTGAACCTGGAAGTGAAAGAACTGGGAAAAGAAGATATTTAAGGCAGGCATAGGCAGATGGTGTGGTATTCTGTAGAAGTAATGAGTCAGGCTGAGGACTCTTGAAGACAGCTTTTACCCTGAGAAGTTGGCTGGGTGAGATTTGACTGTGGTCTCTTTCCTCTCTCTAATATTTTAGCTTTCCACAATATTTGACTCTGAGTTTTCATTAAATACCAACTTGAATTCTTGTTTTATGGAGCTGGACAAAGCCAGCCGCAAAAGTTAGTGTGGAAGTCCTAACCATACTACTTATCGGTTTAAGAATTCATGTGGTCAGATATGCAGTAAAGACAGATCCAGGAGGGAACAAAAATCTCTAAACAGGTTTTAGTGTGTTTAACAAGGTGCATAGATGAGAAAAAGGATATCAAGTAATAGAAAAATAGAAAAGTCTTTAAAGAGAAAACATAATATTATATATGTATATATATATGTGTGTGTAATCCAAATAGCTATATGATATGAACAATCTGGATACTGTATGTTATTGTGATGTATTTGAATTCTTTGATACCCAAAGGACAAGTGAAATCGGCTGAGAGAAACTGGATTGTGGAACATGCTAGGAAACCAACCAATTTTTTTTAAAAAAAATGTCTTAATATTAAAATGAAAATAAAAACCATATGTTGCCTTGGAGAACAAGTTATGCTTTGTTTCAAAGGAAAATGAAAGGCTATGGATTTATTCAAGGTTAAATAGGATCAGCTTTGATCAAGGAGGCTCCCCGAGATTTTGGCTATGGACATAATGACATGATGCTACAAAACCACAACACAGGTAACACATATTTTGTTTGCTCAAATATAAAATAAAAAATCTTCAGTTTGCTTATATACAATTACAGTTCTTAGTTGTGTTGATGGAGACATGTACATTACTTTGAAAGTTTATATATTTTCAGAGCAAGTGTACCAAACATGAATAAAACCTAGTGGTTCATGTGATCTAGTCTGTTATAATGCTTCGTTGCAGTTTCTTGAGAGTTCTAGATCTAGACTGGCTTCAATACTTTTGGATGAGATTGTTCAGCTTCACTGACTATGTTTTACAGTACTTGACTATTATTCTAAATTTCTCAGAGTCTCCAAAATATCCCAGCATTCTCAGACAACAAAAAGTAGTCTAAAGAACACAATGCTCAGCTCACATTTCTAATAGATGGATGGGTGGTTTTTGGTCATTTGTGGGTTTTGGATGGTTGTCATCATGTGGGGGAGGTTGTTACAAGTTGTTATTTTTAATAGTTAGAAAGAAAGCTAAACAATTGAGATTATATTAAAATATATCTTTCTAAAATAAAAATAGGATGATATTAAAAGATAGGATAAAGGAAGATTGTTGAATCTGCTTTTATACTAAAAGAAACTGGTCCAATATTTTATGTTGGTATAAATTTTTGTATATTGTTAAAATTTAAGGTTATTTTTGTTGTACTGTATATATATTTCAGCTATTTAAAAGACACTGTATCTATGCAGCTTATTTATCAATATAATGTAAATTTCTAGTCTTTGAAGATTATTATTACAAACTATTTAGGATAATAAGAAAATTCAGGTAAGTAGTTAGTCATCTATCACAATCAAACTTGTAGTCATGTTCGGTATGATTTTGAGGACAAATAGTGATATATTCCATGTAGATAGATTAGCCACTGGGCAAGAAACTTCCCTATCCTAGACTTATGATAGTATGTCATCCAATGTGGACAAGCATTGTATTATATCTGACTGCATCATATTTATTGCAGAATTTATAAAGAATTCAAATAAAAGTATAATCCTGTAGGAAAAGAAGATATTATATAAATAACAAGCACACAATCCCATCTCTGCACATTTGTTTGATATTGACACACAATTGTTCTGTGCTTGATGACTGAAGTCTGACAATATAAGAGCATCACACTTTAATTTAATACCCACAGAAAATTCAGTGAAAGTAAAGATCACAATTATTTTTTTCAGTTGTCATTTTTTTTTCAGAAAACTATCTTTAAATTTTTCCTGTTATTGAAAAAATAAAATTATCAGTGTTTACCCATTGGAAACTACTGTAGATATAATTCTTGATATAATGTTTCTTGGCATAAAAACACTCTTCTAACATGGTAATGTTAGCTTTGTCTAAGTAGTACTTCTCTTCATTTACTTTTTTGCATATTGTCCATAAATATTTACACATTTAGGAGTACTCAACAAACTGCTACAGATTTTAGACTTACCCTTAGGATAAATTATTGCTTTGGGATGAAAAAGGTAATTACCATAGAGCGTGTCAATGGTTTTGTGGTAAAGAATTTTTCCTGCTGCAAAGATGGTATCTCATAGTTGCTTTTGGTATTCCAATTCTTGGTAGTATAACAACAGTACATAGTTTTTTTGTTTGTTTGTTTGTTTTTAGCAAAACAATGCTGAAAGTTTTTATGATTTGAAATTTATCACACTTCTGTTATAAAATATTCATTGACTTTTATCTTTATTTAATTTTATTAAACTGAAATGAGTAATTATTTAGAATTTCATGTATGTACCATTAGAAATAGTATGATCTTTACCAAACAAAACTTTAGCTTTGAAAAGTCTTATGGAGAAAATCCAAACCCTTCTTTTTTCTCTGTGTTGCATTTTCAGACTGAAGTGCTTAGCAATGTGAACTTTAACAATGGCAGAAAGTTGAAGAGAGGGGAAGAAAGAACCTGTAAAATATCACACCTACAAAAGAAAAAGCTCAGTACTGAAGCATCTAGTTAAAATGTGGGAAAAAAAAAAAAAACACAGTTATTTGGAGACCATAGTGGTTGGCATCATCCAATTAAAGTGATAAAATGAATTACTAAATCTTTTCTCAACCTTAGCAAAATGGTCTATGTATAATGAATATTATCATTGTTATTTAAACTATTAAACTGTATTGTCATCAAAACCCTCCAAGCAACACATTTTTGTTTGTAATTATTTTATAATTATTGACATTTTTATATTACGATTATAAACTTTTATTTTCCAAATGCAGTACCCACTTTTATCTCATAGCACACAACTAAATATTGTCCTGAAGCAATCAACTTTAAATTTAATTTCAGTTGTAGCTACATGTGATCAGACTTCAGAAGATTAATAGAAATGATAGGATCAGTTAAGACTATGGCTCAATGTGAGACATTTGTTAGCACTGTGATAGCCTCTGGGTGTGATCTCTCTCTCTCTCTCTCTCTCTCTCTCTCTCTCTCTCTCTCTCTCTCCCTCTCCCTCTCCCTCTCCCTCTCCCTCTCCCTCTCCCTCTCCCTCTCCCTCTCCCTCTCTCTCTCTCTCTCTCTCTCTCTCTCTCTCTCTCTCTCTCTCTCTCTCTCTCTCTCTCTCTCACACACACACACACACACACATAGAGGAAGACAGAGAAAACACAAATATAAGAATAAAAGATTATGTATATTGAAGTAGTAATACAAAAATAATCATTTCTTCTTTTTCTTATAACCCAAACAGTAATTAATATCCTAAGCTATGGAAAATATAAAACCAGACAGACTCCGGAGAGCTCCAGCAAAGATGAGATTCTTTTCTCCTAACTGGCCTGCCAGGCCAGCCTCCAGGTCTGGGCAACAAGACACAAACCTTGACCCCTACACAAAGGCATCTTCATCTGCAGGTAAGCAAGCAAGACCCCTGCAGACAAGTCTCATTATTACCACTCCCCCCTCATCAGATTCTGTAGCAAATAAGTACCACTCCATCTCTTAAATCCATCTATCACCCTGGAGACCTAAACTGTTCCCAGAGACACAGACTCCACTGACTCTGACTTTAACAAAACACCTATTAGATCATGAACATTCCTTGAAATACAGACAATGCTTGCACCTTTTGGAAGAAGAGATGGGTAATTACCCGTGCATAAAAATATATTCAACAATATAAAGAACAATATGGTACCTCTAAAATCTAACAGTTCTAGAACAGCAGGACCTGAACATCCCAATATAGAAGAAGCACAGGAAAATGGCCTTAAAAGTAATTTTCGAAAGATGATAGAAGCTTTTATAAAGAAAAATAAAATACTTCCTTAAAAATAGAGAAAAAGAAAAACAAAACATTGAAATATATCAATAAACCCATTAATAAAGACAAAAAAAGCAAGAAAAGGCAACCGAAATTGTGAAGAAAACAATTCAAGACTCAAAAATTGAAATAGAAACAATAAGAAAGACACATATCACCATAAAAAAATCTGAACAAACAAGCAGAAACCACAAATGAAAGCATAATCAACAGAAGGAAACATATAGAAGAGAGAATATCTAGCATAGAAGATATAATAGAAAAAATATATTAATTAGTCAAAAAAGCCACTAAAGTAAAACAAATCATAACACAAAATGTTCAGGAAATCTGGGACACAATGAAATACCAAACTTAAGACAAAAATGGAAGAGGAATACCAGATCAAAAGTACTGAAAATATATTCTACAAAACCATGGCAAAAAATTCCCCAACCAGAAAGAGGAAATGCCTATGAAGATATAAGAAGCTTACAGAATACCAAATAGACTAGATACCCTGTAAGATCTGCTCATCATCTAATAATTAAAATACAAAACAAAAAGAATAAAGAAAACTATTGAGAGTTTCAAAAGAAAAAGGCCAAGTAACTTATAAAGGTAAACACATCAGATTAACACTAGATTTCTCAATGGAAGCTATAAAACACAGAATGTCCTAGACAGACGTTATGCAGACACTAAGAGACCATTAATTCCAGCACAGACTACTAGAAGGAAAACACCAATCTAAGAAGGTTAGATACCCAAAGAAAATATACACAATAAATAAACCCACAGCAGGAAATCCCGAAGAAAGAAAACACTTACACACACACACACACACACACACACACACACACACACACACACACAAACACACACAACCACCAAATAAGATAAATTAACAATCACGGATCATTAGTATGAATGGACTCCGTTTCACTGTAAAAAGATACAGGCTAACAGAATGGATACAAAAATAGGATCTATCCTTTGCTGTATGTATACAAGAAACACACCTCAACTTCAAAACAGACACTATCTCAGAGTAAAGAGTTGGGAAAAGACTTTACAATCAAATAGAATTAAGAAGCAATCTTAATACCTAACAAAATAAACTTTATTCTAAAATCAACCAAAAGAGATATGGAAGAATATACATATTTTTCTCAGGAAAAACTTGTAATAAATCTGTTCTGAAAATTCATGCCCCAAATACAAGGGCATCAACATATGTAGAAGAAGCATTATTCACTCTTAAATCACACATCAAAACCCACACATTAATAGTCCATTTGTCCATTGAGAGTATATATCTACCAGACAGAAACTTAACAGAGAATTAAGGGATCTTACAAGTTCTGTGACTCAGATGGACATAATAGATATAAACAGAACTTTCCACCCAAACACAAAGGAATATACCTTCTTTTCAGCACCATATGAACAACTTGACCAACTGGACAGTATTCACAGCTTACAAATCAGAGTATATACTCTGTGACTATAATTGACATGCTTTCCAAGCAAAAGAATGCAACACCAGTGAGGTTTTTAAAATCTATTAGAATATTTTGATACTCTGGAATTTCCCAATTACTTTTGATCAATATTTGGAAGTATACATATATATGCAGAAGTGCATGTGTCCATACACAAGCAAGTGGCCAATATTGGGTGTCTTTCCCAATCACCCTCAGTTGATGTGGGATGCTTTATGTGAAAAAAATTATCATTAGATAATAAAGGAGTTGTTTTGACCCATCGCAGGCAGGTAATCCAAGCATAGATAAAGGGAAGGGGGGCAAACACTGAGAGATGCAATCCGGCCACCCAAGATTCAATATTTAATAGAGTACATGTAAGCCACAAGTCACATGGAAAGACAGATTAATAAAAATAGGTTATGATGTAAGACCTACCTAGAAATAAGACTGAGCCATATGTCAAACTGCATGTAATTAATATAAGACTTTGTATGATTATTTGGGACCATGCAGGGCTGCCAGTTCAAACCTTGAGCTAGGCCAGTTCACAAATAGGAGAGATTCATTTGGACTTCTGAGCTAGGCTGGACCAGAAATTACTATAAAACTTCATATATATATATATATATATATATATATATATATATATATTCAGCTATGAGTTTGCATATTCAATTAGAATAGCTGGCAACAATCCCAGAGATAATTCTGTCTCTGCCTTCCAGTGTTGAATTAAAGGAACATACTGTATCCCCTTATTTTTTACATATGTTCTAAATATTGAACTTCATGACCTTATGCTGTAAAATCTGACTGACTGAGCCATTTATCTCTCCAATCTGAAAAAAGGATATTGCTTACAGCTATGCTCTGTTGTTGAATCACACATGAACAGATGAAAATGTTATTCCCAAAGAAAATGCTCAATTAGTGCAACCTTGGAAGTTTCCTTAACAAATACTTCAGTGCATTTAATCAAAACTTCATCTTAGTTTTTTACAAGTATAAACACATATTACTGTGAGGACATTCTATAGAGTGGAAAATGTCTTTGTCCACATAGATAAGCATTGGTAATGGCCAGGGAAATTTAAAGTGCTTATACAGAATGGATTGATCTGGTTTGATGTTCTTCTTGGGATGCTCAAAAGTTTATTCTTTCCATGTCTCCCATTTAATTAATGGCATTCTACTTTTGTTGTCCAGATGAAATTTCTTAGGGTTTATTTATTTCTAACTATGTGAATTTTAAATTTTATTTCCATTTTGAAATCATTCCACCAACTAATTGGACCACTATATTACTGTGTATTGCTGTGTAATTAATTATTGAAAGCAATAGGTTCTCTCACAGTTTTATTTCTAGAAGCATAGTGTGCTAAGTTATCTGCTGCAAGGTTTACATCTGTACATGTCTGATGTTAGCATGATATTGGTTAAAACATTTGACCCTGGCATGAATAAATATTTTGTTCAATGTGCCTATTGATCACCCAATTATTTTTGTTGTTTTTGTTGAAGATTGCCCATGGCATCTTGAAGCTTTTTGTTAGCTTTTGCACAATGGATACTCTTACATGGCCACTTATTTTAAGACAGCATGCTTCTTCAAGGGAAGTGAGGAACTATCTCTCCATTTCCTCTTCAAGCTAAGTGAAGTTACATTGTGGTAAAATGGTTGCAGTGGTGGTAGCACATAACCGTTGGCATATCATGTCTTTGAATTATGGGGGTAACAGCTCCTTATGGTTTTGTGTTATGCTGACTAGAGGCAAGTGGTGGTTCTTACAGACAAAGAGAGATTACAGATTACATAGCCTTATAAACAGCAAAAACAAAGAATCATCTGGGGTTGTGTTAGAGAATATTTGCTACAACTATCATTTTTGTTCCAATTGCTCAATTAAGCTATTGGCTTATTCTCTCCTGCTTTCAGAACATCTGGGTTTCATAAATACAAGTGAAAATAAACAACCACAGAGACAATAAAACCATAATATTTTAGTATTGAAATTTTCAGTGACTTTCCTTTACTAGTCACAGTAAGACACATGTTCATCTATAGTTATAAAGATTTGAACACTTTTCCTGATCTTATCTTCAGAGTAACCTGGCTATTTCCCATCTGGGGTGTTTATTTCTGTTCCCCAGGTGTGTTAATCTCTTATCTCTTCTAGGTCTTCACTTTAAAATTACTCTCTCAATGATGACTAAAGAGAACTCTAGTACTAATTTGAAGCCAACTTTCTCCCCACTCAACTCTTTATTTCTTCTATCATGGCCCTTGATCCTGTCACCACTTAATAGCATATATACACAACTTCCAAGCTCCCATCTAAAGTCATCTCTAATGTAGATATGCTTGCCATAGCTGTACCATAGCTGTACCTTAACACCGAAATGGTACACCTCACAGAATAATCACACAACAAATATGTGCTGAATAAATACATTTTTATTGAGCTTCAGTTCTCCACCTAGTCTTTATATTTCTAAGATTCATATAAATGTCAGAAAAATTCTGTTGGGATAGTTTACATATATTTACATATAAATGTATATGTAATTCATAAACAGAGGCCTGTATATAAACGTGTGTGTATACACATTGAATTACACATATGTATATGTGTACCTATATGTACCTTTATACTCAAGTGTATATAAAAGTGTGTGTGTGTATACACACATTGAATTACATACACAATGTGTACATATATGTACCTTTATACTCCAGTAGCATTTTTTCATTTATTTTACACACTAATGTCTTTTCCTACTTACTTTCCTTGCCTTCTCTCAGCCCCTTTCTTGCCTACTTCACCTTGCCCACCCAATCTCAAGTTCCCATCCCTTCATCCCTCCTCTCTCACCCTCAATTTACTCAAGAAGTCACTTCTATTTCCCCCTCCAAGAGAAATCCATGCATCCTGCTTTCAGCCCTTCCATTATTTAGCCTCTCTGGGACTTTGTATTGTACATTACATATCCTATACTTTAATCCTAATATTGACTTATGAGTCAGGACATATTGTATTTGTCTTTCTGAGTCTCAGTTAACTCATTCAGGGTAATACTTTTTCTAGTTCCACTTATCTTCCTTCAAATTTCATGGGGTTATAGATTTCAGGGATGAGTAAAACTCCCTATTGTTAATCTGCCATATTTTCCTTTCCCATTCTTCACATGAGGCCATCTAGAGTGTTTCCAGATTCTGGCCAGTACAAATAATGCTGTTATGAACACTGCTGAGAAAATGTTATTGTGGCATGAATATGCATTCTTTGTGTATATGACCATATATGTGTATGTATATTCTACGGGTATAGTTGAGTCTTGAGGATGATTGATTTCCAGTTTTCTGAGAACCATCATATTGATGTCCAAAGTGGCTGTACAAATTTGAACTCCTACCAGCAATGAAGGAGTATTCCTCTTATTCTATATCCTCTCCAACATAAGCTGTCATTAGTGTTTTTGATCTTAACCATTCTGACAGGTATGAGATGGTATCTCAGAGTCATTTCAATGTTCATTTCCCTGATGACTAAGGATGCTGAGTAATTCCTTAAATGGCTTTTAGCCATTTGAGATTCTTTTGTTGAAAATTCTCGATTTAGACCTGTAGCTTATTTTTTAATTAGATGAATTGGTATTTTTGATATCTATGTTATTGAGTTTTTTATATATTTTGGAGATCAACCCAATAGAATAGGTGAGGATCATTCCCCATTCTATAGGCTGTAGTTTTGTTTTATTGACCATATCCTTTGCCTTACAGAAGCCTTTTACTGTTAGGAGGTTCCATTTATTAATTATCTATCTCAGTGTATGTGCTACTAGTGTTCTATTCAGAAAGGTATTTGTCTCCTGTGCCAATGCATTCAAGCCTGCTTCCCATTTTCTCTTCTATCAGGTTCAATGCAACTGAATATATATTGAGGGTTTTTATCTCCTTAGATGAGTTTTGTGCATGGCTATTGATGCTAACATTATTTCATTCTTCTGCATGTCCATGTCCAGTTATGCCAGCACAATTTGTTGAATATATTTCCTATTTCCCATTGTATAATTTCGGCTTCTTTGTCAAAAATGAGGTGTTCATAGGTGGATGGGTTTATGTCACAGTTTTCAAATAGATTCCATTGATTCATGTGTCTTCTTTTGTTCCAATATCAAACTTTTATTACTATAGCTATAAAGTAAAGCCTGAAGTCAAAGGGGATGATGCCTTTAGTAGTTAATCATAGCAGCTTGTTTTGGTTATCTTTGGTTTTTTTGTTTTACCATAAGAATTTGAGTATTGTTCTTTTCTGGTTGATAGGAGATTGCTTTGGGATTTTCATGGGGATTGTATTTTATCTGTAGATTGCTTTCGGTAAGACTCCCATTTTTACTATGTTTATCTTACCTAGCAACAAGCATGAGAGTTCTTTCCGTTTTATGATATCTTCTTTATTTTTTGTTTCTTTAATGATTTAAAGTTCTTGCCATACAGGTATTTCACTTGTTTGGTTAGAGTTACCTCCAAGATATTTTATATTATTTGTAGGTATTTTAAAGGGTGTTGTTTCTATGATTTATATTTTAGTCCAATTATCATCTCTATATAAGAGAGCTACTAAGTCTTTTGAGTTAATCTTGTATTCTGCCACATTATTGAGGGTGTTTTATAAACTGTGAGAGTTCCCTGGTAGAGTTTTGGAGGTCATACATATATAATATTATATAATTTGCAAATAGCAACAGTTTGACTTCTTCCTTTCCATTTTTTATCTCTTTATCTTGTTTTGTTTTCTTTTAAGCTCTATTTAGAACTTTAAGTACTAAAGTAGATGTGGAGAATATGTTGGACCACTCCTACATTTCTGGGATGAAGCCTCTTTGGTCATGGTAGATGAATTTTCTGATTATTTTTAAATTCAGTTTGCTAATATCGTATTGGGTATTTTTACATTGGTGTTCTTGATGTGGTTTGGTCTGTAATTCTCTTTCTTTGTTGCATTTTTGTGTGATTGATTATCAGTGTAAGTGTAGCCTCATAATTTGACACTGTTACTTCTGCTTCTATTTGTGGAACAATTTGAAGAGTATAGTATAGGGCACTTTTTTGTAACTTTTGAGAAACTTATGTTGTGATAGAGTATGTGTTCAGTTTTAGAGAAGTTTCCCTTAGGTGCTGAGAAGATATATTCTTTTGTATGAGGGTGAAATGTTCTGTATATATATCTGTCAAGTCGATTTGAGTCATAACATCTGCTAGTTTTTTTTTTTTATTTCTCTATTTCTGTCTGGCAGATATGTCCATTGGTCAAAGTGGGGTATTGAAGTCTCCCATTAATAATGTGTGGGGTTTGATGTGTGATTTAAGCTTAACTGTAATGTATCTTTAATACATCTGGGTGCTTTTGGATTTGGGACAAAGACGTTGAGACTTTACCCTTTTTCTTCAGTGAATATGAAATGTTCATTATCTCATTTGATTAACTTTAGATTGAAGTCTATTTTGTTAAGATATCTGCACAAGCTTGGTTCTTTTTGATTGGTCCATTTGATTGGAAAGTCTTTATCTAACACATTATTCTAAGGAAATGCCTGTTTTAAAGTTGAGGTGTGTTTCTTATACGCAGGAGAATGAGTCCTGTTTTGTGTTCATTTTATTAATCTTTGTCTTTGTATAGATGACTTGAGTCCATTAATAGTAAATGATATTAGTGACTAGTGATTGTTTATTCTTGTTATCTTTTGGGTTGGGCAGTGGTAGTGTGTGTGTGTGTGTGTGTGTGTGTGTGTGTGTGTGTGTGTGTGTGTGTGTGTGTGTGTGCGCGCGCGCGCGCACGCACTTCGTTATTGGGGCATCTTGCTGGTGTGAGATTATTTATTGCCTGTATTTTCTTGGGTATAAATAACTTACTTTTGTTTTCCTATGGCTGAATTTTCTGTAGGGCTGAATTTTCTGTAGGGCTGAATTTTCTGTAGGGCTGAATTTTCTGTAGGGCTGAATTTGTGGCTAGGTATTGTTTAAATCTGTTTTTGTCATAGAATATCTTGTTCTCTCCATGTATGGCAACTGAAAGGTTTTCTGGATATTGTATGTTACGATAGCATTTGTCTACTATTAGTGTTCTGCAGAACATCTATCCAGGACTTTCTGGCTTTTACACTCTATATTTAGGAGCTGAGTGTAATTCTGATATGTCTACCTTTATATGTTACTTGGCCATTTTCCTTTTCAGCTCTTACTATTTTTTCTTTATTCAGTATGCTTAGTGTTTCGGTTATTACATGTCAAGAGGTTTATTGTTTGTTTGTTTGTTTGTTTTTTCCATTCTATTTGGTGTCTGTAAGTTTCTTGTATCTTCAGGTTGAGAATGTTTTTCTTCTATAATATTGGTAAATATATTTTCTGTGCCTTCGAACTGGAATTCTCCTTCTTTGGTCTTTATTATTTTTAAGTTTTGTCTTTCCATGGTATCCTATATTTCCTGGTATTTTGTGTTAAGAATTGTTAAATTTAAATTTTTCTTTTACCTATGAATCTATTTTCTCTATTGTATTTTTAACACCTGAGATTCTCTCTTCCATCTCTAATAGTCTGTTGTCATGTTTGCAACTGTAGTTCCTATT
The DNA here is from genome assembly GCA_033318265.1 of Phyllotis vaccarum. Lineage (NCBI taxonomy): Eukaryota > Metazoa > Chordata > Mammalia > Rodentia > Cricetidae > Phyllotis > Phyllotis vaccarum. The sequence continues at coordinate 144,565,506 of JARWLC010000003.1, read as the reverse complement.
TATTTTCCCAAATTTTCCATTTCCAATCTTACCTTGGTTTTTGTCGACTTAATTGCCTCTAGTTTAGTTTTCAAGTCTTGAGCTTTTCCTTTCACTTGTTTGACTTTTTTCTTTCTTTCTTGACTTTCTTAGCACTCATTACGGGGTTTATTGATTTTTTTTTTATTTTGTACATTTTTTCCTCAATTTCTTTAAGAAAAATTTTAATTTCCACTTTAAGGGTCTTTATCATCTTCATAAAGTTATTTCTAAGGTTTGTTTTCTTCTGCTTCATCTGCATTGGGATGTTGGTCTTGCAGCTCTAGGACTACTGTGTTTTTATGGCACCATATTTCTCTCTGTGTTGTATCATGTATTCTTACACTTCTGTTTACCCATCTTGGTTTGGTATACTTATACGTCCAGATGGTGATTTGTGTGAGTCCTATAGTGAATGAATAATTTGTTTCATTACTGCCTGTTTCTTTTATTGTTTTTTGGCCAAGAGCTCTGGTGGTTGGCTGTTCTTCAGTTTAATTAGGGTTGTCTCAACTTATCCTGTAGTTCTGCTGGCTTTTGTGGGTTTTTCTTATGCTTACAAAGTCTGTTATTCTTATTAGTATGGACTGTACCTGTGCCAATGGAGACTGTTCTTCCCACTGGTGGAGGCAGTTTTTGTGCTTATAGGGGCTACTGTTCTTCCAGGTTGTGTGGGTGGCCCTTGTGATTATAGGGTCTGCTAGTCTTCTGATTGATAAAGGTGGTGCTTATGCCTATTGGGACTGCTGGTCTTCCAACTGGAGTAAGTTGTGCTTGTATAGATGCTTCTGATGTTGCAGTGGGTGGTTGGCCAAGAGGAGCATCATGGAATCATTGACTTTTGATGGTAGAGTGAGCCTTATCAATTAGAGATCAGTGGATGTCAGGAGTATTGGTGCAGCCCACGTGAAGGTCTTTCACTTGTTGGCCAGCTTAAAACTGCACATTTTAATTACTTTTGGAGTTTTAATTTTATTTATGTTTCTCTCTTTTTCCCTCCCTCTCTCTCTCTGTCTCTCTCACTTTCTCTCTCTCTCTCTCTCTCTCTCTCTCTCTCTCTCTCTCTCTCTGATGACTGTATGACTGTGTTTTGCTTTTGAATGCATGCTGGGGGTTCAGAGGACAGCATTCTTAGGTAAGTTCACTCCTTCCATGGGTTGTGCAGAAGGCTCTCTTACCTGCAGACACATCTTATTAGCCAAAGTTGATAATTCCTAGTCATAAGGCTAGGAATAGATTATATTTTAAAGCTAATTATTTTGGTTTCCAGTACATATTTGTTTGTTGATGGTGAAGATCAAATATTGTAAGCTCTCTAAAGATTTACATATTCAGCTATTTTTAAAAATCAGATTTTTTACAATAATATTGGATTTGTTGATTTATAGCATCTTATGCTTCTTGCCACACAATTCTCACAGTATCGTGATACTCAAAAATATTTTGAGACTTACACCCAGGATAATTCTGCTTGTTTATTGCACTGATGGACTTGACTCAGATTCTTATTTATCATAAATAATACTTAAAACCACATAAGCTAAAAAGAAGTAATATCCTTTCTCACTGACATCAGTGATTGCCAGAAGAATCTCTCTCTCTCTTTCCCCAATTATACACAGTCAGTGGATAATAAGTGAACCTCTAAACTATACATAGAATTGCTTTCTAATTGCACTTCTTTCCTATTCTTTATACAATTGTCTCCTGGAAATGGATGGTTAGGTATTCCATTTCTCCCATTTTGTGAGTTTTCTATCTGATAATAGTTAACTTTTGCTTTCTGTCAATAGGTAATTATGAATAATTATTTGGATGTGACTTTCCTCTGCTGGTATTTCAGATAAAGTATTGTCTTGAGAATCGGGTGAATAGATAAAAAGTACAGAAATTATACAAAAGCAAAACTTATACAAATGCTTGTTGATAGCCATTATGGATTTCAAGTGGCTTATCAAGAAGTCCATTTTTGTTTCAGATTATTAGTTTTGGGATACAAGGAAGCATTTTGAAAATATGTCATCTCTGAACTGTTAGAGTTCCAATGGAATAATTTCTGAAAGTCAAAGGGATGGAATTTCTACCATAATATAGCTTTTAGAAGACAAGTGAGTTTTCTGAGGTAATATATGCATGCAAAAGGCATAAGACATAATTTTTCCTACTGGGAATAAGGATTTATAAATGAAGCAGATTGAATATCCATATAAAAAAGCAAAAGTGATTGTAGAAAATTGTTTTGGACTGAAAAGGAGTATGGAAAATGTTGCTAAGGCTAAGGATGCCTTTCTGATTAATTTCTGGTTTTTATTAAGAGATTTGTAAAATGATTAAAAGCATCTAAAAGCAAGATGATAAGTGATGTTGAGTGAAAGTCATATTCTTAAAAAAAATTGTACCAAGTATATGACGTCAGGATCACCAGAGCTAATGTTCATGTAGTGACTTAAACTGTCCTGAAATAATAAATTTGGTGGTTAAGCACTTAGTTTCATGGCAGAGAGGCAGGTTTAAACACCAAAGGAACCACATAATTTGACTGTGCAGGCTAATTATAGCTCACCCAAATTACAAGGCAAGAATCTGGAACAAAAAATTATATTGTAGCATCATGCTGAATGGATAGTGATATTTTTTGGTTCAGACTGAGAAAGCTACAGAAGAATGGTAATTAAATGCTGAGAGTTACAGAGAATATTGGCTGAGCCCCCCAAAATGAGTGGCATTAAGAAGAATATGCCTAACCTTACTCCTTTCTCTAACTGTGTTATCACCCTATTTTGGGCCAATTTTTTTCTCCCATTTAGTTAGTGTGTTCAATAATAGAAATTGTGTTTTAAAATGTGTTTTCTTTTTTTGCCTTTATTTTCCCCCTCACTTTTGTGTTCACTACCCATCTGTCTTTCTTTGATTCTCTCTTCTGTCTCCACTCCTGTGATCTTCCTTAAAGGGTTTCTTAAAGTGTAATAATTGGCCTTTTTCATGAGTTTTCTGTAGTTCAAGGAATTGACTCCTCTCTCTATCCCAGAAACAGCATTGTCATATTTTTTCTTATTAGTATCTCTAAACTATGCTAAAAATCTTCCCTAATTACCAGAATTAGTGCTGTTTAAATTTAAATGGTCCAGTATCACATTGGAAAATTCTTAGTTTTTATATATGTAAGCATTGGTTAAAAAAGAGCCCAGTAACGAACACATAAAGTCATGGACATTTTATTGAAAGAGAATAGAATGAGTCCTGAAGAAGGGATACTCTTTTCCGTCTTTCGTGCACATTTGTCCATGTTTATCTTAAAAGTATGTGCATTTAAAGGCCAGTGTCAATGTAAAGTACCTTCCTGACTTGTCGAGCATCTCCTTTTTAGATGAGGGCTGTCACTGAACTGGAAGCAAACCAACTCTTACTATTCTTTTTCAGTGAAATGCCCGTGACTTTATTTGTCTGTTACTAGACTCTCAGAATTTCATTCCCAGATAGTTGATTTTTTTTTTAATCAATGTCACACATTTTGATAATTCCATGTTTATAATAAGTATAGCCAGGCATCATCCCCTAATCACTTTATTACAAGATGTTTACTGTAAGATTTTATCAAAAGATATCTGGACCTGTAAGGTTTCCAAGAACTGTCAGGAGAGCCAAAATCTTGACTTTCTTCTTGAATAATTTCATCTTAGCACTCAAACAAATAATATATGTCACAGATTGAATTCTGTCCTCTGCTAAAGTCATGAAAAGAGGTTGACACATATGCAAAACAAGACCAAGACTTATGTTATTTATTTTTGCTTGGAAGAAAAGCATGTCATATGTTAAAACATAAATTTGTTTTATATACTAGTACACTTGTTATTATATCATCAATTATTTATTTCTATTAGTTTTGTTATTTTGTAAAATTAGCATTGTAGCACGAGGTTTCTGGCCTGAACTTTCGGGCCTACCCTCAGGGTTTAGGCCCACAGACCCGCAGTCCCACAGTCCCACAGAGACACACAGATGCTTTCAATAGTTTTAGGCTGATTGGTCGAAGGCCCAGGCATATAACTTGTTAGCTTTCTACCCTTATCTAACCCATGACTCATCCTATTCAGCCATGGGGCTCGGTACCTTTTCTCACAGAAGCATGGTTGTCCTCTACTTCTTCTGGCTTCTCTCTGGCACTCTGCTCTGGCATTCTGCTCTGTACTTCCTGTTCTCAGAGTTTTTAGTCTGGTTGCCCCGCCCACACTTCCTGCCTGCCTTTGGCCCATCAGCGTTTTTTATTAAACCAGTGGGTTGGACAATTATTTACCATGAGGCAACACGATACCCGTACATAGCATCCCATATATTTCCACATATATTAGAGTTTTGAGGTCACTGATGATTTTAATAGAAAGCATTTGAAAAAATATTTTTAACTAATTCTGATATTTTCCTTTACATTGTGGAAATAGTCAAGTTCCATAAAACAGAAACAGAAATTGATTGCAATTTTTATTGTTTATATATTTAGAACAGAGGTCAGTTTGAAGGATTGATATTTTTAATGTCAAAGTCTTCCATTCTATTAAAATTCTGTGTTGCTCAGTTATTTTCTTACCATTTCTCTTTATTTTTTATGCTGGTTTCCAGTGAGACTGAATGTTTTTAGTTTGATATTTAATGTGATTATAAAAAGAATTTTCTTACTTTATTTTATGCTTTCCATTCTGATATTTAGACTGGTATTTAGAATTAAAATTACCTTTATGAGTGAATAATAAGCTCATGTTCTTTCCTAGGTCTCCAAATAATTATAATGATAGTATTGCATTTTCTCCTTTCAGAACCAAGGCTTCTGCCAATAAGGACATATTGCTGGTTGGTTGGTTGGTTTTTGCATATTATAAATTTTCTGCATAATTTTCTTGTTTGGCCACAGTTGTATAGAAATTGACATAGTAGGCATACTTGTTTTGAACTTGGTTTCAAACAAGACATTGACCTTTATTACAGGTTTCTGTACTATCCCTTTTGTACTTCTTGTTGCTAAAAGCATTCATCATGAATGAATGCCTGAAGTCTCAAAACACTTTATATAATCTCCTGAGATGATTATAAATTATGCTTTTTGATCATGTGGCTTATTATTGTAATTGATTTTTTTTAGAAATGCCATCTAGTAGAATATTTTATAAGATTAAACTAATGTTTGAAGTAGCTTTTGCATATTTTGCAGTACTTGTTGAACAATCTTTTAGGAATTCTGTTATGAGTTGCATTAGTCTATAAGGACTTTCTCACAAATACAAATATATATTGATGCATTTGTGAAACAATATTTATTTTGTATTATTTTATTTTATTTGTTAAGACAAGTATAGCAACCAAAAAGTTAGGTTATATGTAGTTTACAGTTTTTTAAACAAATGTTATATTTTATTATGCAGAGGATCTTCATACACAGTTCATAGTTTATGTTCCCAAACATAGTCCTAAGGCTATCTCTTCAAAGCCATTCACCTGTTTAACATGTATTAGCTGAATTTGAGTTCAGTTTTTAATGGTAGTATCTGATTCAAGGATTGAGATACCAGTGGAGACTCTCCAGCTGCAGGGAAGATCAAGATGGTGTCCTCTGATATCTCCAACAGACCTAAAGAAGCAAAGAGCAATGTATTTCTCTTGGTTTCTGCATGTATACTATTAAGTGGATGTCATGGAGTTCTTTGTCTAAGCAGTCATGTGTCTGTTTATTTTGAGTAAGTGATATCATTGAGTTTTGCTCATATATACTATCTTTGTTTATATGTACTTTCAAGTGGCTGTCAAATATTCTATGTTTAAGTAGTCACATGTGGCATGAATAAATGAAACTCAGGGATAGATCTCTGGGAAAGTCGGAGATATTAGAAAGAATAAACATTATAGTCAGATCTTACCCAGCTACCTCCAGCTTCCTCAGCCTGGCTTCTCTGGCTTCCTCTCACTTCTGTCTTTCTATGCCCACCTTAAATAATCTCTTGGTAAGTTAAGGCATGCCCCCACCACTGCCTGCCTGAGAGCCTGGAACTCCTGTAAACCAAGATGACCTCAAACTCAGTTTGGATTAAGGACATAGGTCACCACTCCCAGGATACTCCCTGTGCTATGATTAAAGGTGCAAATCACCACTCTCTGATCTTCCTATACTGACTGTGGTTAGATCTTTCTTATATCTCCAAAACTTCTGGAGCTTTTATTAAATCCCCACATATCCCCTTTTGTGTCAAATTAAAAAAAAAAAAAACAAAAACAAGGTGATAGCTAACATAAGAAAAACCATATACAATAGGTACAATAATTATACACAATATACACAAACAATAAATGAGTAATGTCCAGTCCATTAACAATTGAAAATTCAAAGAAAATATTTCATTAATTATCCTATTTTGATGAGTCCAAAGGATTATATATAATTAACTTTCTTTCTATCTTGTATTACTAACTAAAACCTATTATTTTGATGTCTTTTAAACATATACACTTTAACTTCAAAGTTTCTTTTCTAAAACTGTCACTAGAAAACTATAACTATCTCATCTTCAACTACTTCAGAGACCGAAGAAGGAAATAATATTTACCCAAGTAAACAGGAAGTGCAAGCAACTTTCAAAATCTAGAAATGACAGAGATGACACCAATCTTCCTGGACAGTCACCCAAAGTTCCTTTACAAAGTTGGGGCATCCATCTTTAGCCTACAGGCCCAGAGTCTCTTTTCATTTCAGTGAAGCAGGAAATCTGCTCTGCCCATTCATCAGTCACTTCTCCTCGAGTCCTGAAGAATGTCTGACAGTTTTCTCTGCAAAGCAAGAACCTGAATGATCATCTCAGCTTGTTCTGCAAAAGTCCAGAGGTCACCTTCCTATGAAAACTTCATGTCCAGTTTAAATAGCGTACTGTCAAGCAGTCAATACAGGGACAGGTTCTTGTCCAATGACTAACCATTGCCACAAAGAAAGTAGACTCCATATGGAGTTTCTTCAATGCCCATTTTTCTCTTGAAGTAGATTGGTGCTGCCAGAAGCAGACCTGTCTCACTGTCCAGAAAAGTCTAAGTTCTAAAAATATTTTGAATGCCATATTCTATGGATCTCTAAAGTGTTTGAAGAAAAACTGTTCATCTAAAAAATATGTATTTGTTCTTGAAAACGTATCTAACATGACTATGTCTGAATGTAATGTCTAACTACTAACTTGTATTTCTTTATATTCTAATTAATTGGTAACAAAAATGTTCATGGACTAACAACTTATATTACAATGTAAGATGATCTGAATAAGTATACTACCTTGAACAAGCATAGAGATATTTGTACAGTAACACAATTAATCTCAACATACACAATTTGTATACAATATACATAAATCCAATGCAATGTAAAATATTTAAAGCTTGTAAATCCTTTTAAAAGAAGATTCAATAATCTATCCTTATATCCTATATATCTGTATCCCCTTTTTCTTTCTATTTCTTTTTAAACACAATTCTTGAATCTAATAGTTCTTATTTAACTTTTTTCTAAACATAACAATTAACAATTTTAAACCAATTAACCTAAACAATGACAATCATACATAACCCACTGAACAACCAAAAACAGCCAACCCCACCACTTGGGAATGTGAGTGCCATATTCTTAAATTTACTTCCTGCTGACTGGAGGCAACAGCATCTTTTGAGGATCTTGAAAGTAAAGTTTTGTTAAATATCAAGTCCTGAAATAAGTAGCTGTGTCATTTGTTGTCCAGTCTCTGCATGACAGGAAAGCGCACAGCTTGTCTCAAGTCCTGGCTATAGTAGTCTGTGAAGCTGGTTCATCTCAGCAAGCTGCCTCGAAATTGTCCTGAGAAGTTTGTAGTTCAAATCTGATCTTTGGTGTTTGTCAGCCTAGTGACTTTGTCAGACAGAGTCCATGTGAAATTATCGTTGTAGGGCCCCATCTTCCTTTGGATACTTTAAGTTCACAATTAGGCCTTGTCCTAGATCACTGCATAAAACTGATAAGAGACTAAAAACCAGCGAAATGTAAAGAAAACTAAATATATAACGATTTATTCACCATAAGATTAGTAACAATAGGATAGTCCCTTATTTATTTATTTATTTGTTTGTTTGTTTGTTTGTTATTCTTCTGTTCCATATCAGGCAGCTCTTCTGATAACTAAACTCTCTTCTCTAAACTCAAGTAGATTTTAGAGAAGGAGAGAGCCATACTCCATCTCTAAAGTCAGCTTTAAATTATAATTAAACTGGGGTTCAACTTACAAAAAAAATTTATAGAGGTTAAGCAATGAGATTTTACCCTATAAAGTATACTGGTACGAATAGTTAGAATACTCTTTTGTTTGCCAATTTTCCCTTTTGCTTTAGATGTCTAGATATCCAAGGTCTTTTCACTTCTTGAAGATGGGTATTTCCAGTTTTCTGTAAAGACAAAAACAAAAACCTGCTCCCACCCTTTGTTTTTTTTTACAACTTAAAGAATTGTAATATGAGTGGATGAGCTATAAATTCTTACTTTCATGAAGTTTCTCTGGTTCAAATCGAGATTTTATTCATTTTGATGGTATCCATAACTTTTCTTCACCTGTGGAAACAAAAGCAAAACCCCTTCCCCGATGTAGCACATACCCTGGCTTCCATTCAGAGGTTAGTACATCTTTGAAGTAAACAGGCTGATTTAGTTCAGCTGTATTTTCTATAGTCCAATGCCTTTCAGCAGCTGTTGTTCCTTTCTCATTAGCATTGAGAAAATTCAAAGTTAACAAAGTATTATGTAGTCTTTCTCTGGGGGTCTTTGTTATTCCTTTCTGTTTATCATATCCTTCAGGGTTCGATTTGATCTATCTATGACTGCTTGCCCTGTAGGATTGTGTGGTATTCCTGTAATATGCTTTATATTATAATAAACAAAAAATTGTTTCATTTTACTAGAGACATATGCTGGAGCATTGTCAGTCTTAATTTGAACAGCTATTCCCATGATGGCCATAACTTTTAGCAAATGTGTGATTACAGAATAAGCCTTTTCTGAACTCAAAGCAGTTGCCCGTTGAAATCCTGAAAATGTAGCTATTGTCTGATGGACATATCTTAATTTCCCAAACTCTGTAAAATGAAAAATATCCATCTGCCAGATTTCATTTCTATGTATACCTTTAAGACTACTTTTTGCTGGCAATGGAGTTTGGTTATAGAAAGAGCAGGTGGGATACCTTTTTACAATTTCTTTGGCTTGTTGCCAAGTGATAGAGAAATCTTTTTTTTTTAAATCCTTTGCTATGATGTGATACTTTTATGAAATTCTGAGGCCTCTAATATGTTTCCTATTAATAATTTATCAATTCCATCATTATGTTGTGCTAAAGTACCCGGCAGACCTATATGGGATCGAATGTGTGTTATATAGAAGGGATGATTTCTAGTCCTGATTATTTCTTGTAATTGAATAAATAATGAAGTGAATTCTGATTCATCATTAATAATGTCAGATGTTTCAATATGTAGAACAACTCTTTCTGCATTCTGGGAGTCAGTGACTATGTTAAGAGGTTCGGTAAAATCCATTAATACCATCATGATAGCATATAATTCTGACTTTTGAATTATAAGGACTTTGAGCCACTTTACTTATATGTTCTGATTTGTAACCTGCCTTTCCTGGTTTGTTTGCATCGGTATAAAATGTAGAGGCTCCAGAAATTGGTTTATCTCGTACAATACAAAGAAGAACCCAATTAGTTTCCTTTAGAAATTTTTCTGCTTTGAGGATATTTGTTGTTAATATCTCCCTCAAAATTACTGCAGGCTCTTTGCCAAGGTTCACTTTCTATCCATAATCGGTCAATTTCTTCATTAGTTAAAGGTACAACATTTTCTGCTGTGTCCATTCCTGTCAATTGATGAAGTCTTATTTTTCCTTTAAAAATAAGTTCAGAAATCTTTCCCACATGTCTTTAACTTCTTACTCAGTTTATATGGAAGAGATATCCATTCCAATATAACATTTTTCCTTTGCATTAAAATTTCTGTAGGAGAATGCTTAGAATGCAAGATAACTAGAATGCAACTAAGGTCTGGATCCACACGATCCACATGTACATCCTGTAATTTCTTTTCCACCAACGCCTATTCTTTCTCAGCTTCAGATGACAATTCTCTTAGACTATTTAAGTCCTTGTCACCATTTTAAGGTTTTGAACAAATTATCTAGTTCATCATTTTTAATTCCAATAGTGGGTCGTAAGTTGACAATGTCTCCTAGTAGTTTTTGAAAATCATTAAGTGTCTTCAGTCTATCTCTCCTGATTTGTACCTTTTGGAGTCTAATTTTTTGTTGGCCTATTTTATATCCTAAATGATTAATGGAATCCCCTTTTTGTATTTTTTTTCTGGGGCAGTCTGTAATCCCCAAGCAGAAAATATTCTTTTCACTTCTTCAAATTTTTTTTCCTAAGGTTTCCTGACTAAGCTATTTTTATATATTCAGAAGGCAGTTTTTATTATGCTCATCATACTATAACTGGCATGGATTTATAATCTTCCTGCTAAATGGTGGCATTAGAGGCATTTCCGGCAAACCTTTTCTAAGTTTGTTAGACTGTGTTTGTCTCTCTCTCTCTCTCTCTCTCTCTCTCTCTCTCTCTCTCTCTCTCTCTCTCTCTCTCTCTCTCTCTGTGTGTGTGTGTGTGTGTAAAGTTCAGGCTGGCCTTGAACTTATGATTTCCCTTCCTTAGTTTCCTGTGTTATGAACATTAACAATTATGCAAAATAAATTAAGTGGGCACTGGGGTAAATTTTTTAAAGAAAATATTTGTAATTATTTACTCATTTTTAAGAGTTATTCATGTCTTGAAAAATTTACATTTATAATAATGATTTTATAGCATATATTATCTCATATATTTACTATCTGTAGGCATGTTAGATTTACTCTTTCTAAAATTGATTATTTATATTTAATCTTACTTAATTTGGGGGGGGATTGTTTCTGTTTTTCTCCCCAAGAAAGACAGTGTTTCTCTGTCTAACAGTCTTGGATGACTTGGAAGAGATTTTTGTAACTTAGGCTGGCATTGAACTCAGAGAGCTCCAACTGCCTCTGCCTCCTGAGTACTGAGATGAAAGATGTGAGACACTACACCTGGGTCTTACTTAATTTTTCAGTATTTCCTTTAGAGGTTTATTGATGACTACTTATTAGTGATTTTACCAAATTTTATTCTTTGTTTTTATTGAGTATGGACTTTAGCATAATAACTCTTTTCTTTCTTCATGCTAAAAGTATTAACAATTTCTCTTTCATTCTGTTATTCCTGTAGGAGAGTAGGGCAGATGGAGGGCTTGCTTTATGGAACAATTTACACTAAGTTTCATTGTGAAAGTCATATGGAAACCTAATATTTTAAAAACTTCAGATACACATGCATACATATAGTCATAAAAAATTAATTAGAATTACCTTTCACACAATGTAATGTTCCTCCCAGCCGCCATAAACAATCAAATAAAATAATAAGCCCAATGTTACGTGTGGAATATGTCCTCTGAAGTTGTAGGTCAGGGGTTTTTCAGACAGTGTGCCTCCCCTACCAAAAACAGAAAAAACAGACAAGCAAAAGAGAACAAAGAGAAAAACAAACAGGGTACTGACTCTGCTCTGGGTTGCCTTCTACAATTTAATGGTAATATCTTAATGTTAATGGCATTACTCACCTTGGTTACTAAACAGGGAAAACTCCAGTTAGCATTGACCAGGTAACTTTCCCCTTTGCTAATTAGCCCTAATAGCACTGAAAGATTTTTTTTATTGACTGATGGATAAAAACCGTTCTTGGGCTTATACATTCATAAAACCTGTGAACTGCAATAATGACTGGCATGGCCAGTTATGCCCATGGATAAAAACAGTGGCATCCAGGTTATGGGAGTAAATTTCCACTTCCTGGTTGAACTTAAGGTCCACTCAGTACAAGCAATCAAATATCTTTTTAAATTATATTTTTATTTTAGAAATATTTTTATGTATTCATATCCCCTGTTCCTCCTCCCTTCCCTCTTTCTAATCTCTTCCTTCTCTCCTCCCAAACCCTCCCAGTCATCCTGCAGTCTCACACCTCCCTATCCACTCATCCTCTCTCCCAAAAGAGCAGGAAGTCCCAATGTGGGTCAGCACAGTGTGGCACATCCACTCCAGGCAAGTCCAATTTACTTATCCCAAAGTATCTGGAAACAATGTAAAACTGGCAAAGAATCTGTGGTTAGTGAGGTAACAGTCCCATGGATGAAACTAACATTCTTCTATATGTATATAGTATCTAACTGGAATACAAAATGATCACCTCTATACCCAAATATTAGTGATCTCTCTAACTTTATCAGATAAGTTTCTGTGTGTGGAGAATGGTGGTGAATGCAGAAAATTATAGCTAATCAAAGTAAGTTGATTAATAAGTAAAGCTGAGAATAAGTGAGAGTTATAAGTGCCTGGGTTTCCTATTTCAAAGCTCGGCCTTTTGGTACTCAGGGGTGCAGGAAAAACCACTAGGGATACTATTTTTCATCTCTTCTTGATTTCTATCTATGTACAGCAAAGGGACACTTTCTGTTCTCTATATTTGCAGACTCGTCTAACTTATTGCTAAATACATCTGAGTTCAACAATTAACAGTGGATTATTTTATTTTTAAATCCCTAAAATTTGTGTTGATTTTAAAATCTTCTAAGTTGTCAGTCCTACAAACATGCATACAAGTAACATTATACAGATTAAATAGGTTTTACTTTAGTGGATGCGAAGTTAAGAATATCATATATATTTAAATATTTATATGCCATATCAATTAATGAGAAAGAGAAGGTACAGATTTAGAGAAGAGAATGAAGGGTTATATAGAAATGTTGAAGGGAAGAAGGGGAAGATATACATATTATGTTATAATTGCAAAATTGTTTATAGTTTTATTGGTTTAAATTCTTTGGTGGAAAAAGTTATTTAAACCCTAAGTCAGACAATTTTAATATATATATATTAAAGATATATATATATCTTTAAATTTAATATTATATTTTGGCAACTACATGTGTTTTGCATAATTTTTCATATTGGGTTTTCAAAATTACTTGTATGAATAATATAAACCTTGAATGATCCTTTGATCCTGTATGAAGGACTGCTCGTTTCTTCCCTATATTTCCCAATTTTCATTGATTTTCTGAAGGAGGATTAGTTTCTATTGATTAGTTGTTCTCTATGCAAACACCCAGAGGCATAGTTTTATTGTTGTTGCCTTTTCTCTGTCTGTAGTCTCCATAGTTACCCCAATCTGAGTAGATTTATTTTAAGAAGTCTAACAACAATCTAATAAAAAGATTCTGTGTTTGTATCAATATTATTTATATACTCTAGAATGTAATTTGCCATGTATCAAGGTAGTAATAATTTATTGTTTATCCTAATATTTATCATTATAATACTTAGCTGTATTGAAAAATTATTTTTGTTTATTTTGATTTATTTATGATAGCAAGGCTCATATTTCTTTAAATAATATCTAGGGGAGGAGTATATTGAAACCATGTTATTAAAGAAGTATTTTATGAGCTGTTGCCCATTATTCATTTAATATTTTATTTAATGTTTCTAGTTTTATACTCTATATCACAGAGATAAAAATTATGGGTGCTGATATGTTGGAAATGGCTTTAAATTCATAACTTAATTTCTTGTTTGCTAAGTAACATTGAATTTGATGCCTGAATTCTGAACTAAGGTTTTCAAGATTCTTACTTGAGAGTAAAAAATAAGATTAAATAAAATCATTAATTTAATCAAATATAAATACTTAAATATTTTATAGATTTTAATTCCTAGTTTAATAGTAAAGGAGTTGCTATGTTATATGCAAATGAAGAGAGGAACTTAATATAGGACTTAGTATTTTTTTCTGGCTGTGAATCATCTAAACAGACATTTTCATATACCTCACCTATAGCTACCTCCTTCTCCAGCTACCTCTTATAATTTTCAAAGGCACTTGTGTACATGTTCAACTATTCTGTAACTCTACCCAAATAAATTTTACTTTTTGTCATGGTCAACTTTATCTTTAGATTCCTTTCATATTATGACTATACTTGGTAACTTTTTCTCATGCAGTAGTTACTATGGTTTTCTACAAATAATGTCCATTGATAAAAATATTAAATTAAGTAGAACCAAAGTGATATTGCAATACCTTATGTGTAATGCAATATGGCTTGAAAATCTTAATAGGCCTTGCACAAGAGAAGCAAATTTAATTTGGCATGAACCATTACTCTTGTAAACTATTATGTAGACTATTATGGTCTTCCTGAAAGTGAACAGACTTTCATATTTAATAAATTCATAGTTATTTTTATAGATATAGTATTAGTGGGTGAACTAGTAGCTTTCTTAATTTGAAAAGTGTGATATTATTTGACTATTTTCATGATTTTAATGCCTCATAATTTGGCTGGAATTTTCAGTTATTGCTGTAAAATCTTTCTTAGATATCACATAAGAAAGCACTTGTACCTAGAGAAAGTGTACCTATTTGATGATACCATCCATATGCTTCTTTTCATACCTTTCTGATTATCCCAATATTTTATATAAAAGGCTATATGTGTGCTGTATTTTTGGTTTTTTGTTGTTTTGGTTGTTTATCAACATTTTTTATTTATCTTATACATCAAGCACAATTTCCTCTTCCTCTTCTCTTTTTGTTCTCTTCCCCTAACTGCCACAGACCATTCCCTGTCCACCCCTCCCCAGTCTTCATTTAGAGTGGGGCTGGCTTTCCACGGACTTGAACAAAGCATAGCACATCAAGTTGAGTTAGGACCTAGGTCCTCTTCCTGCGTAAAGGCTTGACAAGAAAGACAACATGAAGTACAGGGTCCCCAAAACCATTGTGCTTTTAATTGCTAAGTATCTTTCAATATATTTAAAATCCTTTTTGAAAAAATACCATAGCATATGATATTTTCCATATGACTGTGCCCAACTGCATGTTTTACAACCAATGATTCAGAAATTGAACAAATTAGGATGCACAGTTTTGTCTGATCCAGCATATTTACCTGACATCTTGCCATCAATCACCTCTTCTTCAACATACTAAAATTAGTTTTGTTTGGGAGCAGGAAAAGTTCTTCACAGTCAGTAATACAGAAAACATAAAACTTCACACTTCATGAATACAGAAATTTATAATTTGTTAGCAAAGCGTGAGTTGGTAGACATGATTTCTATTTTGATTAATAAATATGTGTATAAGGTGTTTTTTTATAATGACTTTCACCATCCTAATTTAAGTACAAGGGACACCACCAAGTCTCTTCTATTAATTTCCTTAATTGAGCTAATCAGAAAGCCAGAGATAGCAAATGACTTGTCCCCAAACTTCATAGTTTTGTTGATACAAAAAACCTTATCCATATGTAATCCAGAATTTTTTGATCAATTGCTCAAGGCCTTTCCTTTGTTAAAAACTAAACTTCCTTGGCAGAAGATTTCATACTTGTGAACTATTCAGTGTAATTGTGGGAAGAAAAAAACAACAACAATTAATAGAACTTGTGATATAATTGCTGAAAATGTCTATTAATTTTTTGTTTTATTTGAATTTGCATAATAACCTTAGGGATCAAAGAAATAAAATATGTATTTCAGTATTGTTATGTGTGGAGGAAGCAGGATCAGGCTGGTGGCAATGAACAAAGTCCTACGGATTTAAAGACTTCTTTATCTTTGAAAAGCACAGTTGTTCGGTTTGGACAAAATGCAAAGATGAAGTGGAGGAGCAGAGTAAAAATTCCATCTTCCTGGAAAATACTCGATTATCTCTCCTTAGCTTTACCAAAGGCACATGAAAACGGTTACTGAGAACTCTGCCTTTTTCTTTCGCGTTAAGATTATCTTTCCTCATCTCCCTGTTTCTCTGTCTCATTTATTTATCTTGAAATTTGCATGTGATCTCTAGTGTGAATTGCTGTAACTCCTTGTATACGCTTAGTCTGTCCTTATCTCAATTTACTTTTTAAAATCACCCCAAAATTTCTCTATGGAAGTTGTGTGTTCTGGAGGGGAATGAAGAGGATGATTCTGCAAAAGACCAGGATTTTCCCTCCCCCACCCCCTCTGGAATGCAATGGTAAGCGAATTACATTGTCAAACAATTTATTTTATAAACAATTTTATAAAATTAATAATCTATATATTTCATTGCCAAATGATAGTGAAATTCTAAGATGACTTTATATAAGCAAATATTTCGAGAATATTTCATCCATGAACTGGCTTCTTGGAGTCCATTCCCTACCTTGATACTGAGAGACTCAGACCTACCTCTTTTGGATATCCCAGACTAAACTGGTACACCTTGGAATTCCTTGCTCTCCCTTTGGAAAGCATGGGAGGGGTGGAAAAGAGGCTGAGGAAGGACAGGGAGGAAGGGAGCATATGAGAAAAGAGACATATTTTTAAAAAAATACTAATAAAAATAATTATTAGAATCATCTTCATAAGTAGTTGCATTTAAAATGCTTGTTTTCTATGTCCCCTTTCTATATATTTGTATTTTATTTTTAAATAACAATTAACTGATTTTAGGTTACAAAAAAACAGAGAACAAGAACTACTTATTCATTTGACAGTCTTGGTAAAACAATAATAATACAGCATGTTGAAAAGTGCAATGTTTAGTTTAATCCAGTGAATTTTTACTCATACCTGATCAAGTAATAAGTGGTACCTCTATGGTATGGGTGTTTTGAAGAGTTTTGTTATTCAATTATCGTATAAATAAGCTATGTCTTGATGTGGGAATGTTGTTCTGACTGCTGTGAAATAAAGGAACTCTTTTGGCCAATATCAGGACCATAGAAGTAGGTGGGGAAATCTGAGCATAGGTAGGAGAAAGGGGATGTAGTTAAAACACACAAGATCCAGCTGTCCATGAGTCAACATGTATTGAAATAGGTAAGCCACAAGCCACATGGCAAAATAGATTAATAGAAATGAGCTGAGTTAAGATGAAAAAACTAGCTAGAGATATGCCTGAGCTATAGGCCAAGCAGGATGAAATTAATTTAAGTGTCTGTGTGTTTTTCTGGGACTGTGGGATTGCTGGTTCACATAAAGAGTGGTGAGCAGGAGGTCGAGTCAGAAAGCTCATTCTCATCCCAACATGGGCCAAAAACCAAAGAAAGCTAAAGAAAGCTTTAAAAGGTTCTAGAGCACTAAAATAGAGCCCAAAGTGGCTTCAAGGTGTATCTGTGAAATAGGTTGTAGAACACAGTGGCTCTGGCATCTCCACCATGTTGAAAAGCCACCAAGTGGGGAAGAGTCAGCAGCAAAAACAATGTTTCACAGTCAAGCATTTGCAAAAGCTTTTCTGGTTGGAAAATAATTCAAGGATATGCAATAAAACAGATTCAGATGGAGAAAAACTGTAAACTTCTTACAATGAGTGTAAAATGTACACAGGTTACAGAGAGAAAAGAAAGAGGGTAGAGAAAGTCCCTAAA